>OZ034967.1:28694463-28749463 GCA_964030785.1 Siderastrea siderea
TTATCCCGGACGGGAAACCTCGTCGTAGCAACAGTAGTGAAGTAAGTGATTTGTTTCAGAAACTTAAAATTTTTCCATGATAGTACATTCAAATTGCAATGGGAAAAATGAGGCACTGGCAAAAAATAGCCTGTAACCCACTTAAGGGGTAAATACGACTCCCCTAAAACGACTGCGTGTGAGGCTACGCAAGAAGCGGCATCCTTTGGCTTGTTCCCTTTTTTGTAAGTGTCGCTACCAATAGTTTTTACCGCCGGGATATGCCACAATGTCTCCATAGAATTATTCATATTAAGAAAACTCCCTTTACAGTTGGTACGTAGTGGTCCGTCTATCACGAGCATGATCCACTCCAAATGAAAAGGTCTACACTGTAGCTGGCGTCCTGTTGCCAGTAATTTACACAGCTGACCGGCTACATAATTACATAGGCATCTAAATGGACAAAAAAATTGGTCAACTCTAATAGTTAACTAAAAAATTGCACGCTCTATTTACTAGTAACACAAATAAAGAAAAGTGAATTGCTAATCATATACCAACTTAACAAAGAAAGAAAGCAAGAATATGTAAGTCAATGAGCGAGGATGTTAACTCAGTGGTTGTTGCTTCAATTCCACCTAGATCTCTTCATTGAACGACCTTTTTCCACGGAGATACAACGATGTCATTTTCGTTTTGCTTTGTAAGGGCCGATTTAGACGTTACGATGTTTGCTCACTACTGTCGCACATAAATCCCTTTCTTTTCACCAATATATACTTAAACCTTTGACTGCTTGTTTCGTATTTATCATAACCAAGAGGAAGCGATTCGCATAGTCGTGAAAAAGTACTGTGTCATCTCAGTGAACCTTGTTTTTCTTCCTTTCTGAAAGCTATTCCATAAAGAATGGTACTGCCACACTTGGAGCTGACTTTGAAGTTTACGTTCCATCGAGTGATGAAGAAATTTTCCGGCCTGGAGAAACATCTGCAGGGATCTCGCTAGTGATTGATAACGACACCCTCCATGAACCAAACGAAACCTTCTCAGTAACAGTATCTACGTCAGACAACGTAACCGTCTTCTCAACAACAACTGTGAATCTCACTATAATAGACAATGGTAAGAGCTATTAAAATTATTATTATCATAGAAAGCATCTACTAGTTACCAGTATCTTGACACTAGACAGTTAAGACCTAAACAATCAGAACACGCAACATAAAGATGTTCTGATGTCTAAGATAAGTCTCATCCTGCAATTTCCCGAGTCGTGTTGTCCCTCCCAACAGTTTGTGAGACCTTTTTTACGCTTAAGCTAGACTGCTGGAGGGAAACAAATTTAAAAAAAGGGCTTGAATTCGCCTGACAACTAGAATAATTTTACAACGGGTTAAGCGCACTAAAACAGTTAAAACAACAAACGCAACAGGCGAGTATAAGCTTTTTATAAAGCTCTTTCGTTTTTAGAGTTGTTGAATGGATACCATTTAAAATATTTGCTACTATTTTGAATCCAGATATTGACGAATGTTCTTCCAATCCATGTGATAATGGCGGTACGTGTGAAGATCTTCATCGTAACTTCAAGTGCTACTGTTTAGGGGGATACACAGGAAAAAACTGTTCACATAGTAAGTTTCCAACAAAATAAAACATGATGCACAAGGTCCAGTGCTAACGTTATAATTTTATTTATTTATTTATTTATTATTATTATTATTATTATTATTATTATTATTATTATTATTATTATTATTATTATTATTATTATGTAAGAAAAACAATGTCTATAAGCAATCCCAGGTGAAAGAAGAACGCAACAAAGACAACAGAGCATGAAACATGACACAGTATTGACCGGGATTTGAACTGAATTACCAAGGAACAAGCCAAATTACCTTGCTTCCGGTGATTTATGATAAATGAAAGTGAATGATGCTGTTTATGCATTTCCTGTTTACAGATATAAATGAGTGTTCTTCTAATCCATGTCAAAATGGGGGCGTCTGCTTTGATGAAGTGAACAATTACACCTGCTCATGTGCAGCTGGATACACTGGAAGGAACTGTGGCATTAGTAAGTTGTGAATGGATCTCTTTCTTTAACATTGAACTCTCAAAGACTGGTTACATCGCCAGGACTAACAAGATTCTAACGAACTCGTTGTTTAAAAGTACTCATCCAACCAAAACTGACTGAAAACGTTGACCTTACTCTGAAGCTATTTATTAAATGAGCATTGCATAAAAGGTCAGTGATGGTTTTAATGAAAACATAATATTCGCATGATTAAAATAAGTAACTTAGCCAGTGTAAATTCCTCAGCAATGCTGGTATCAGAAATCTATTGAAGGTTGTGCTTTGTTATGTTCACAGATATCGATGAATGTGCTCCTCACCCGTGCCAGAACAACGGAACCTGTACTGACCTGGTTAATGACTACAACTGCTCTTGTATCCCAGGATACACTGGCAAAAACTGCACTAAAGGTAAAAACGGTATCCGTGACCATAGTTTTGACTGAAAAGAAAAAAATGAAAAAACAAGAAGAAAAAACAACCAACACAACTCTTCGATGCTTCAAACGTGTCCTATTGTCAAAGTTGTTTATACTAGAAACATATTTTACGTATATTGTTAAAAATATCAAACCACTGTCTCGCTGGAGTATTTATCCTCATAAGGCTGTGTCGGTGGTACGGTGCAGAAGAACTACACACTGCTTTATTCAAACTTTTGCTTGATAAACCTCTTAGAGCTGTACAAAGAAGCCAAAACGGAATATTATAACAAAGGAAGCTTGACAGAAAAGTCGGGAATTTGATTAGGCGGTAGAGCATCAATTTAAGGTCCCTTAAACAGATGCTTATCACCCAGTGAAGACATGGCCGGTGGTGCCAATAATCCTAAGATGACAAACGTTTGGTCGGGCGTACAAAAATTAACTGGAGTTTTACTTTTGTGATAGATTCTTACCTGTGGTATTTATTTCCAACGGGAGGCAATCGAGTTTACGGTTATGATACTGCGAACAACCACTCATTTGACAGCGGTGCGCTGCCAAATGGTACTTCTGTGAGCCAGAAAGGCGATTTCCGAGGACTCTGCATACCAGCTGCAAATCAAGTGATCCTTGGCGACTTTGCTAATCAGTGTTTGAGAGATCCCAGCATTTGTGACAGTTTTACCATTTCATTTCTAGCCTATGTAAAAGGTTCGGTGCCTCAAAATGAAGATGTCGACATATTACATTCTACTCCTCTAAATCAAGGACAGTATCACGTACAGTTCACCGTTACTAAGACTGTGTCACGGTTAGAAGGCCAGGCGTCCATTGTGGGTGGGAACTCTGCGAGTCTTCTTCAGAGGACAGGAACATTTCCAGGCGTGGACAGATGGGTACATGTTGCTATCTTGTACTCGCGGTCTTCTCAAGAGCTTAATCTATATTTTGACAGCGTGAAGGTCACAGATCCTAATTCAACCATAGCTTGGAATAACACTGGAAAGAGTGTTGAAGTTTCTTTAGCCTCAACTGGAAACCAAAGAGAAACCTGCATCAGCTTTTTTCAAATAATTGGAAACACCTTAACGGAGCCAGAAATTCAACAGTTAGAACAAGAATGTCGACAACAAGGTGAGCAAAAATACAAATACATATGGCTAGACCGGGTAAACTTGGGTCGTCAGGGACGAAGACAACACGTAATCTAGCAAAATAGAGAGTCTTCAACTTCCTTTTTGAAAGAATTTATGTTAGATTCCGATTTTAAATCTAAAGACATAGCGTTCCACAAATTAGATATTCTTACGGAAAACGAATTCCTGAAGAGAGATGTTCTAACATTCGTTATT
Source organism: Siderastrea siderea (assembly GCA_964030785.1). Lineage (NCBI taxonomy): Eukaryota > Metazoa > Cnidaria > Anthozoa > Scleractinia > Rhizangiidae > Siderastrea > Siderastrea siderea. The sequence continues at coordinate 28,698,309 of OZ034967.1, forward strand.
CGAAAAACAGCCAGAAGTACCAAGGCGTGAGCGCTCAGAACAGAAGGAATACTTACTGATCTCAGCCAACAGTAATCAATAGAATGTCATAACATTAAAACACACAACTGTTTATACTAGTTTTGACGCTTTTACTTTATTTGCTCACTTTGCTTTCAAAAAAGCAAAGCTAGTGATAACCCAACCACAAGAAAAGAAAGAAAACTACAGAAAGATGTCACGTTATTCATCAACACCTTTGTCCCAAGAGAACTGCGGTGTCTTTACGCTATCATCCCTGGAGGGGATCACGAATGTATGTTTAATTCATTCTTCTTTCAACCTTTTTTCAAAGCGGCAAGGCCCTCAATGGTGGAAGCAAAATTTCTACGCAGCAGTTTTGTTGCCGACGAAGGTGTTGGGACGTTTATAATTCCTCTCACAAGACAAGGGAACATCTTTATAGCATCTGTTCTGAAGTAAGTCAAAAAAGTATCATTTGGTTGGCCACTTTCATATTCTTCCGTAGATGCTCTTTAATCAGAAAAAAGGCGAGAAAGAAGTAGGGTCTCCCTCTTTGCTCTGAAAAGAAGGGAGCAATGATGATGACTTTTACCACAAAGCCAATGACTCAGGTGACAAGACATTATATAAAGGTGCGGTTCATTGGATGGTTAAGGTGGCATAAGCCAAATCAGAGCTGATTTTGGTTTCGCTGCTGAATGGCTTAAATTTTTGTATGAGTCATGCAACTAAACAACAAACGGAAGTTTTGAATCTTTGTGAGGCATTAGCCTATTGTATTGAAAAATTAATCGAGATTCTGGGTTTTGGTTTCGAAAAATGATATCATGGTTTATAACAAAAAAATTATAACGAAGTACATTCAGTGGCGCAGGGGTGTTTCCAATATCGTGCATTGTTGCTTCTACGACAAAGTGAACTGTTGTCAACTTATGACACTTCTTCTAATTTTAATTTAGCATAATTTTGGCTGAAATCCCACCTTGTACTTTAATGTAACGATTTGGAACCAGTCCAGTCTTTCAGAGATACCATGTTTCCTTGCCTATTCATAACATTCAATTACTAAATAAACGAAATTTTCTTGCAGGTATAATTCAACTAATGGCAGTGCTGTTTTCAATATGGATTTTGATCACCAGTTAAATCAAGAGGTCGTTGTCAAGCCTGGGGAAAAGTACCGCGGCATCTCAGTGCACATTGTAGATGACGTCGAACCTGAAAACAACGAGACCTTTGTTATGACACTCACGACGTTAGACGATGTGACTACGATAAATGATGATTCCACAACAGTAACTATCCTAAACAATGGTAACTATTCCAAACATACTCATGAAAGACACTTAAAAATAGATTCACTTTTACGATTATTGAAACTGGCGGTTCGTCCAAGACATGGGACAATGTCTTAGGCCTCTTAGCATGCACTTGTAAGTTCCTAAGGTCTCTGCCTTTTCTCGTTTGGCCCTTTAACCCCTATTGACATAAAACTCCTCAACACATCTTAATATTCAAAGCTAGTCTAAACCCAACTGATAAATAAACGTGATAAAAAGAAACCAAGTAAGAAAGCTTCAAAACTGCGCCAACACAGATACGAAAAACAGTGAAAATACTGCTTTTTATATGTGGACAGAAATGTTTGGAAACGTATCCTCAAATCCTCCGCAAGTACAGTGGTTTGTACGTTTACGTCTCTCCGCTCTCATTCGACTGTTGATGCAACTCTCAATAGTATTCCGCTGGCAAATAACTCGAGTTCAAAACTGCATAAGTACTCAAACACGACGAAACTTTTCTTGATTTGTCATTATCACAGAAACATATAACTTATTCGAGATTGACATGAACAATTTCTTTCGAAACCAAATGTAATCGATTAAAAAATTTTTTTTTACGGATTTGACGAATCAAGAAAAAGAGAAAAGTGTTGCTTTCGCTCAGTGCTTTAGCAATAAGTCCTTCGTTAACCTTACCCTAACGCCTCTCCATCCTCCCCACCACAAAGGAAACCCCTGACCAACGATACTTTCGACTTAAAAAGGCGTACCGACGAAGAGACACGATGGCAAAGATACAGAAGCAAAGGGCGCGTAATGCGTCCGAAAAAACAATAACCAAGAAGATTGACTGAAGTGGAATGACAATCATTTCCCTACAAATAGTCCCGAAAACTGCCTTGACAATAGGCGAGCTTTTCCATCGCCCTATCAGTAATGTCGTCACCATGTCATCTACCGTTTTTTTATTTGTAAATTGAAGGGTTAAAAACAAACATTTTCACTTTTTCACATTACATCGGAACTCCACCAAAAATGTAAGAAACAATAATCTTGTAATAAAAGTGAACATCCTCTCTTGTCAAAGTTTAAAAATGTCTTTAAACACAAAGTATATTAAGAAACCTTCATAAGATGAAAGCCATCTATTAATTGTATAAAAGAAAGGCTCTTGCATATTAAAAGTGGGGTTAGTGGGGATTTGGCAACGAAAACTATCAGAGAGAGGTGGGAGTTCTCTTGTATTTAGGTATCCCCACCTTATCCGCTTAGTGGATAGGTGAAGCAACGTAAGACACAGAACACAGAGTCTACAAAGTCCCAAAATAGCTTGTGGGTTTTGTTTTGTGCCCCTGTCCCTTGAAAGACAAGGAATATGCATTTTGAGAAAGAAACATTTCACTGTCTATCATGAAAAGAACAGTTTATGCAACAGGAACGTTCTCTTCTATGATGAAAACAACATTTTTTCCTTTCAGATATTGACGAATGTGCTCCTGCGCCATGCCAGAATGGTGCCACGTGCACAGACCTACTGCGTAATTACACATGTTCCTGTGTCTTGGGTTTTACGGGAAGAAACTGCAGCATAGGTAAGTCTCAAGTTGTGCTTAGCCATTACCATCTATTTTCCAAAAACAAAGTATTTTTTCTCTGTATAAAAATATCTTATATTTAGATTTTTAGATACATTTTGATGTGAATATTTGTAAGGTAGTTTTATATTGTCAGGATTTCTTATCGTTTTATCGTGTATTGATTACGCAATTCAACCTTTTGGCTGTACATGTGATGTAATTATTTTGTATTATACTATCTATCTATCTATCTATCTATCTATCTATCTATCTATCTATCTATCTATCTATCTGTCTGTCTGTCTGTCTGTCTGTCTATCTATCTATCTATCTATCTATCAGGATGGTGATAAATTACTACACATTGCTAACTAAAAGTGATCAGAGGAAACTATTCACCATTTTACTCTCAAGAGTGCATAAAATCAAAGTTCAAGACAAATACCACGTGAAAGTACTGCTGAAGAGGTTTCATCTGAATGGTCACAACATAGGTTAGATACGGATATACTATCCTACTATGACGGCATTGTGTGACTCAAGGTAAGTAAGCACACCACACTTAGTCCTTCGTAATCAATATTTTTTCCTTCTATCGTGATGCAGACATCGATGATTGTCCTGTGAATCCATGTGTAAACAATGGAACATGTAACGATCTGATCAACGACTACAGCTGCACATGCGCACCGGGTTATACTGGAAAGAACTGTAGCAATGGTAAGTAAAGGCACTAATATATAGATTTAGCCAAGCCTAAAAGCGGAGCCCCCCTTTTTGTTTTGTCTGTTTTTTGCTTTTGTTTTTTGTTTTTTTTCTTTTTTTGCTTTGTTTTTGCTGGCAGTTATTAATTTGTGAAAATACTCTCATCCAAGTCGTTTTATTAAAAAAAAAAACAAAGAAAAAAAAAAAGAAAAATTCTTGCTCCCGCTGAGTGTCGAACCCGGCTCGTCGGCGTGAGATGCCAGTAACTAGTCCACTAGGCCATGGGCGTTTGACGTTGTTTTAGAAGTTAATTTTAATACTTATTTCTTTCTCCGTGACAAGCTGCCTATCAGCATGAAAATGCTGGTGTTTTTCCTGGCAAAATGTGTTCGAAACGCCGTAAAAACCATGGTTGTGGACAGAAAAAACCAAAAAGCACTAGCTCTGCTATATTTGGCGTCGAAACCGCTGCGAAAAGCTGCGAACTCAAGCGGTGTGCCGACTGAGTTTGAACAGAACCGACGAGGCAAATTTGAACTTTTTGCCTGAACTTTATCGCCGAATTTCTTTCGCCTAGATTGAACTTTTCCCCTTCCACCAAAAAGACAACTGAGTGTTCTTTTGAATTTTTTTTTCTACTAACAAATTTGTTTTTGACTTTTGTTGTCTTTGCTTGTTTTGCTACAACGCGGGTCAACATGCGATTTCGCGCCGAAAACACACGGGATTCAGCACAGGATTCTATCCAGTGTAGGAAGTGTATTGGTATCCCTGTGGTGCGGACGGACGGACGTACAGATGTACGGACGGACGGTCACGTGACTACTACGTCACTACCAAAATTTTTTGGCTTGATAGATTACCAAATTTCCTTAGCAGTGGAGCTCCGCTGACGCGCTAGCGCGCTGGCTCCGCTAAAAAGATTGGCGATGCAGCAGACAGATATGCCTCAGAACAGAAACCATAACTGAAATAGTTCTCAGACTGTTGAGATGAGACCAGTATAAACGTGTTGCTCAAAAGTAGAAAATAAAACTTAAAAATAAGCAGAATTAGAACTGAGAGACTTACATACCTTCCTATACTTAACGATCATTTCCCGCTCGTTAGTTTTTTTTACCGAAAGTTGTCTAGAAAAGATATTGTTAATGCCAGAATGACGCCACGTGCACAGACCTAGTGCTTTATTACACATGTTCCTGTGTCTTGGGTGTCAATTATTTATTAACAATATTCACGGGAAAAAACTGGTGGGAAGAAACAAGTGGTGCTTAGCCATTACCATTTATGTGCCAAAAAACAAAGTACTTGTTTTCTGTATAAAAAGGATGGTGAAAAATTACTACTCATTGCTACTGAACTGAAAGTGATGAGAGTAAACTGTTAAATACGGATAAGATATCCTACTATGACGGTATTGTGTGACTCATTGTTAGTAAGCACACCACACTTAGTCCTTCGTAATCAACGTTTTTTCTTTCTATCGTGATGCAGACATCGATGATTGTCTTGTGGATCCATGCGTAAACAATGGAACATGTAACGATCTGATCAACGACTACAGCTGCTCATGCGCCCCAGGTTACACTGGAAAGAACTGTAGCAATGGTAAGTAAACGCACTAAATAGACAGACAGACAGACAGACAGACAGACAGCTATGTCCTACAGAAACTATAACTAATATAGTTCTCAGACTGTTAAGATAAGAGCAGCATAAACGTGTTGCTCAAAAGTGCAAAATAAAACTTGAAAATAATTAGAATGACAACTGAGAGACATATATACCTGCTGTACTTAACAATCATTCACAAGCGCGTGCTGATTCCAATAAGAGCGATTGGAATGATAATTAAACAAGTGAGGAAAATAGAAATTCAATGATCAGAATTTAATGAAAAAGCGTAAGCTCTCCTTATTTTCACCGGTTCGAATTTTTTTTTTTTTTTTTTTTTTTTTTACTGAAAGTTGTCTCGAAAAGATATTGTTGATGCAAGAATGGTGCCACGTGCACAGACCTGGCCCCGGTTCCTGGAAAGCCGATTAAACTATCCCCCGATTAGCAGTTAATCCACCATTAATTTCCTTATCTCCAGGATAACTAATCCAGGGACAAAAAGGCGTTCCTGAACTGAGCAGAGTTATTCCTCGTTTAACTATCCCTCGGTGAAACTCATATCAAACAGGTTAAACAAGTTACCAGCATATAAAAGCGCGGGAAAACGACAGAGCGGAAGAAAAAAGTCGACTCAGATACTTGTTTTACCGAGCAATACCTGTTGTAGTCTATTGTCGATATTTGAACGGTGTGCGACAAATGCAGACTGCAGACTTCACATAATTTGACTAAACGTCACAAAGTCTGCAGGCCCTATAAGTCTACAATTCTGCAAGTCTGCAAGTCTGCATTTGTCGCACAGCAATATTTGACAGCGGTACGGTTTGCCCTTTTTCTGGTTGTGAAAAAACAAAACTTCAAACCTTTCCTCAAAGAACAACAAAGTGGAAAACAAGGTTCAGTGGGATGCTGATTTGAGGTGAAATGTGGGTCTTTATCTGAAAATCGGTGAGTTCACCACCTCTTGATAATCTTTCAATCATCGAAACTATTTTGAGCTTAAACAAAGCAAGACTTGCCTCTCGGAAAAATATGAACAATAAAGTACTGATTTGTGCCGAATAATTGTCTTTGATATTTGTAGCCTATCTGTTTTGTTACGTTCGCCTGTTACAGAAATTTGACATTTTGTTTTTTTTTTAAATCAGTGAAAAACCTCTGTTTCAGTGTCTGCACTGTTTGAGAACGACAACAACTTCGCTTTAATTAATCGTCAAAATTTTCGTCTTATATTCACGTTATTTCAATAAAATATTTCCTTCTGCTTTTGCAAAATTGCCACAAATATTTTATTTCATTCAATGATTCTTCCGTAGAAACCCAAAACCTGCAAATTGTTCCGTGAAAAGTTGATTATTCGCGCTATCGCTTGCGATGAAAGATGGCTTCGAAATTCATGGCTTTCAGTTTGATTTTATCATGTTAAAGCTTACTCGTAGTCCTGAAGATCGGTTCATAAATTCTGCTGCGTGAAGATCCTATTTACTGAAGCCACATTTCCAGAGTTACCATTTAATAGAATTTTATAGAGCTATTGATGGAATTGTTTAATAATGTTTTAAAATATATACTAAAATCAAAAACTCGACTACTCGATTTGCGTGTTTGTTGTAGTCCTTTTTGCTCCATCACATTGCGCTGCAGGTTTTTGCGCCCAAAACTCGGTCGATTACCGCTCAAATTTGTGCAGACAACAAAATTATTTGTTATTTAAGTTGCTAAGAGTAATTTATCTAGCAAAAAGTGCCTCCTTTCTGAACTGAATTCTAAAAACTATCCAAAGCTAAAAAAAGATACATTACGAATTGAAAATCTCAAATGCAATCATGAATACGTTGCCATAGAGCTACTCTTGGTCGAAATTCTTTTGTCTCCTTATAAATATAACTTACTGTAAAGCAAATGGATTATCTTTTTGGGTTTTCTTCGTGTTCGGATGTTAACAAATAACACGAATTGCCACTAAACGTCTAGTCAAAAATTTATACTGGCATTTCACTGGAATTCTACTGGAAAAAAATTACCTGAGGAGAGATGGACCCGAAAGTCAAAATTGAAAACAATTATTCGCCGACATCTCACTGTGCAAACTCACTGAGATGCTGTTGTCTTACGACTGTGTTTTGACCTACTATTATGTAATAATGGACAGAGAAATCACTTTTATAAAAGTTTATTGGTAAACCCATAAGTTTATACCGAAATGAAATTTGCGTTACACTTCTAACATCATGGGCAAGTGAAATCGTCTGAGGCAAAATATTCCCAAGACTACATCTGTCTCAAATCTGAGCGCGTTTTCTAATCATTTTTTAAAGTCATCGTCAACATAAAATAAAAAATGATACATTTCTTATGACATAAATTAACTTCCCACTTCAAAACGTAAATGCTTTGACCGTAATGACCAAAATCATGTACCTTAATCCCTTTAAAAACCTCACTTTCTCGATTGTTATTCAGAACAGGATAAGCTCTCCGCCGTGAAGAAAGCAAAGATTAAGTCCTCAAAGGCAAATTTCGTAACTTGAACTTTTCGCCTTCCACAAAAAGACAACTGAGTACTCTTTTGAACTTTTTATTCCCATTTATAGATATTGGATATTTTTTTCTCAAATTAAACTTCAGTTCTGTCAAACTGAATCGTTTTGCTAAACAACCTAAAGCTTTTTCAAAAGCGACGGTGGATATGCGATTTCCCGCCAAGAAAAACGCCCATTGCCCAAATGCACCTTGTGAATTCCCGCCAAGAAAAGATGGCATTCTCCAGCCCCTGTTGGGTTGCCTTGGGACTCCCCTCCCCCTCCTCCGGAGTCTGTACGGACGGACGGGCGGGCGTACGCTGACGTCACAACCAAAATTTCTCGCATCGATGGGTCACCAAATTTTCTTATCCATGGTGCTCAAGGGTGGTGAGAAATTATTTAACAATTATCCTGCGAAATCACGCGGAATATCACCTGATACTTAGCCGACGAGGCCGTAGGCCGAGTTGGCTAAATCAGGGGATATTCCGCAAGATTGAGCAGGATAATTGTTTTATTATTCAACAAATTCCCATCGACTATCATTTTCAGAACGAGAAAAACTACGGCTCTGTGATGAAAACGCTAAAAGCTAGCAACACATAAGCTTGATAAAAAACAAAACAGAACTTCAAGAAATCGAAGTTTACTACCGTTCACTTAAAAAGACTTATTTACAAACTCATGTTTGGAAATGACAAGACAAAGTAAAACAAATATTGCTACCTTACCGAGAATAAGTCCTCTTCCTGTGAATTAAAAACTTTTCAACTTTAGTCTTTACAACTTTCCGTGAGCAAGTGTGCTGCTTCGTTCGCAATAGCATTTTCTTGGTTGAGTTCTCGCTATGAAAATTCCAAGTCAACCTCTGGATATCTTTGTGAGCTGAAGCAAATACTTGTTGACTTTTTGAGAGCATTTAATCGTGGAAAGTTTCTTCCAGGAGTTAAAATTTCCGGAGAACACTGTTAAAACTGCCTCGCTTTTCACAATGGCCGCCAAACAAGCAATGAAAGAAAATCTGCAGTGCACTTCCAAATATGGTCATTTACGTATATCGCAGGATATCTGTCATGTACAGATGACAGATATTGAGGGCTTCCTTACCATCTATGGGCATAGTGACAATTTGTTGAATAATAATACACATTATCATTCACGTTATTTTATTCGGCGTTTCAATTGGACGAGAGACCATTACGTCACTGCAAATAACTGCCTACGAATAATTGTCTGCTCATGCGCATTACGGTGCGAAGTTGTTTTGCTGCGAATAATTCTGCTCGTGCGCAGTTGAGTCACCTGTTCAGAGCTCAAACTCAACACGGACAAGTAAGCCATTAAGTGGCTGTCTCCCTAAGATCCTCGTAACCCAAATTGGTCACAAAATAGATTTCCTTCAAATCTTGTATGTGAATTGCACTTTATCTGGGTACTTTAAAAACACTTTTCGTTTGGGCTCTAAATGCTTTCTTCGACAGTTTACAAGGGGGGTCCCCTGGTGGACAAAAATGCACATTTTATTGGTACAAAAATGCCAATTTTCAATAACTTTGGTAACTCCTCACAACACTTAAAATTTGATGCAGGACAAAATTCTACTGTTGGTTGATAAGTACAACTCTTCCTTATCTTACAGTGTTACTGACATTTCCATGTAGTTGTTTTGAGTAGTTAAAACAGTTCCTTTTAACAACCCAATTTAACAGCTTTTAAAAAAGTAGGAAAAATGGGTAAACAAAAATACATGTTAACAAAAAGTGAGACCTCGTCTAGCAAATTCCTTGCAGACATGGAAAGTTAAAGACTTGGTCTTAATTATAATAAAATAAAATCGTGCGGCCAGACGGATTAAAGAACGTGGCGCCGCTCTGAAACACCAGTATTTCTTAATTATGCAAATTACGAACCACAACCTATGCGTGGAATTTAAGAGCAACTGTGATGCGAGCAATGCTCCCTTACATCAGGAAAACACGAAAATAGTTTCAAACTACAGCAGGACATAAATGTAAACTGGTAACATTTCGCATATAGCTTTAATTAAAATGTACAGCATTCAAATAGCTCATTAACTATGCTCAATTCACAAGATAAACAATTTATGAAGTACATGCCACTCGATGATTGCTAATTGCGCTTTGCAAAACAACCTCGTTCTAGAACTATTAATCTGAGAATAAATCAATAAAAGCAAGTCATATTGCCTATATCACAGCCTGTGTTTTGCAAACTTATTTAGCGAACATTTAGTGCCTTGCAAAACAATGAAATCAACGAAAGGGATCTTGTTCTGTTTACATTTGCACCCGCTACCTCAATTTTCTGTCATCTTCGATCAAATATATAGATCCGTGCGTTTCAGAGATCATCTTAGAAGCGTCAAACAGTCGGTTTTTGAGAAAATTCTTCGTTCAACAACCCTCATTTACAACAAGCTTGCCATGCATTTAGTTCTCTCGTGTTATATTATTCTGGCAGTAGCCGCTGACCAGTTACTAATGTCAACAACAACACCGGGTACTGCTCCATTTTGCACTCGCGTTTTGGCTCTTAGCTATCAAGAATTTGAATTCATGATCCTTCACGAATTAATAGTGAATTTATTTGAAAAAAAGGGTTGGAGCTCATGGGGACAAGAAACAAATTTTTGTCCTTAATTTAATCTGCAAGCACACAACCACAATGAAGACCATGGTTTGGCTAAGTAAAATAACTCGTACAGCTGGGCACGTCTTCATAGATTTGAAAATAACCTTCCTGTTTTCGACTTGTGGGGCCTTGAAAGGTTCCTTCAGTTTTGAGAAAGTAATCAGCTGCAGTTAAGAGACAACCTTAACCCTATCTAGACCGGGCCTTCTTTGGTCTTCTGAAGCCGTTGTGGGGCAGGCCTCCAGCAAACTCCGATAGCAATAAAGCAATGAAAATGAAACTTAGAGGGTCAAAAGTATGTCCAAGAATTTGGTCCAAGAATGTCTCCTTTGAGATCGGCAAGGGATACTGATGACGTCACACGACGTCCGATTTATGTCATAATTTCCAATTGGATCCACCGTATTGGATTTCGTGATTTCCCTAAGACTTCGGAAAGCCACCCAATTGACCAAAAAGTGAACAAAAATAATAAAAGAACTCTAAAATTATCTAATAGCATGACACCTTCAGTAAGAAAGTCATTTTTGTTTTCAGTTAAAACAGTAATGTACCAAACAATTTCAGGTGAACACGCCTGTCAAAGTTTGATTGCCTTAGCAACGTGAATCTCACTGTACATTGACCTACCACACTAATTTGTTCCCAACTAATTTTTTCAATAAAATTTTGACGGTGCTTATTCACACATTAAAAAATAATAGAAAGGTTTAAAGTCCCCAAAGGTAGAGTCCATGCACCCCCCCCCCCCTCCCCCATTATAGGGTTAATTTAAAATAAAGTAGGGTTTCAAGGAAATCAAAAATTCCTTCGGCAATGCCAGTAGTAAATGACTGGAAACAGTATTCAAGAGGAAACGAGTTTCTCTTCTAGGTAAAGGGCATCTACTGTACAGTTAGATTAAGAGTAGTCTAGTAGAGAAAGAACTTATAGTAGAGTAATTTTTGCGCGAGCTCGAGTATCTCACCCGCTATTCAATCCCTAGCAAAAATCTGAGGATACTCGTAACTTCCACTGATTAAGCCTGGTTCTCATACTACCCAGCTGGCTAGTCTGTGATCAACTCCGGAAGGGCATGTACTTAAACCCGGAACGCCGAACGCCGGAACGCCGGAATACTTAAACCTGGAACGCCGGAATACTAAAACCCGGAACGCTAGAATACTTCAACTCTAAATGACGATTTAATATACAAAAGATCACTGAAAAGACGAACAATTAAGGTTAAGCCACGCTACATTCTTAACTTTACCTTCTGACTCCCGCCAAAACCTGCCCGCAGGCTAGTTGAGATTCAGTGTCTTACCTCTTTTTCTCTGGACTTTTTCTCGGGACTAAAGGAAGGGAGTAAGAGTTTATCACTTTGTAAATGTTACTTTAAACGCTTTAAGTCAAAGAGAAAAATTTCAGGTACATACGCTTACCTTGCTGTAGAGTCCTCCATGTCGATGCCAGCGCGAAACAGCCCAGCAATCAAATAAATGATAATAATTATGGTTGGCGGGAAAACGTAAGGCAGGGGGTTGGGGAGGGGATACTGAGGAGAATGGTTTTGGTGGGAGTTAGAAGGTAACGTTAATAATGTGGTAGCGTGGCTTAACCCTAATTGTTTGTCTTTTCAGCGATCTTGTGTATATTAAATCGTCATTTCGGGTTTAAGTATTCCGGTGTTCAGGGTTTAAGAATTCCGGTGTTCCGGGTTTAAGTATTCCGGCGTTCGGGTTTTAGCATTACGGCATTCCGGCGTTCCGGCGTTCCGGCGTTCCGGCGTTTAAGTACATGCCCTCCGGAAGTGACATTCACTATGTTTGGCGGTATACTGCTAATCTAGAGAAAGTGCAGTAAAACCAAGTCGGGGCGAAATTTCAAAAGCAAGACGTTTTGGGGGGTATCGTAGGTTCACATTTGGTAGAGCAGTACCCCACGATCAGGTGGTTCTGGGGGCTACATACTGCAAACTGGATCATAACCATTAAGTCGTCATGGACCAAGCTCCCACAACTGTTTTACCAAACAGAATGTATTCAACGGAGGATATTTCTACCAAGTAGTAATATTTTTGCTATACTGACGGTTCGCCAGGGTCAGATTCCAGAATTTAACAGCTTGGTAGAAACTAGAAGTTTATTTTCAAACATCTTAAGATGCTCCCCCAAAGTCCGAGTTATCACGTTATTTCACCTTGCTAAAAATACAATAAAACAGTAACCACGTCACACACTGTGTTTTTGTGCTTACAGCTCTAAATTAAGGGCCAAATTTTGAATTTTGAATTTTCCCTCATAAGCTCCAGCCCTTATTTTCAAATGAATTCACCCTTCATTGGTGAGCGATCATACATTCAAATAGAAACGCGAGTGCAACAGGTCTTTTTGTTGACATTAGCTACTGGTCAGCGGCTACTGCCGGAAAAATTTAACACGAGAGAAGTGGCAGGGCGGAAAAACCGCTGATTGGCTGAGAGATATGACGTCAAACGCGTCATGAAATCGTTGATGCTCATGCGCGAGATAAATATTTTTCAAAATGGCGGACAGTCCTCGAGTTGTTTTGCTGCGGAAAGCCCAATAATATTTGACTTTACTGATGATCCACGTTTCCTTAGATCTTTTCATTATATGGAAGGTTGAGTGGGTCGATAATTGACTTCGCTGGTGTTCACAGGAACTATTTTAGCCCTCGTACACTGGAGAAATGTTATTCGAATCATGACTGTCAGCTTGAACATATTTATTCCAGCACTTGTACTCCTAACAATTCGCCTTCTCGATCCGGCATCTCAACACATGGCAGGTCTTTGATTGATGGAGCTAAGAATTCGTTTCATTGTTTTGTTTTTCTGTTGGCAACAACTGCAGGCTTGTCAAATGTCTCTGGTTTCCTCGTCGAGTTCATATTTTGAAACGTCTTCGGCGATTTTTTCGTCGTCAGCTGTTGTCACATATCTACATTTTTTGGCGAACAAGACATGCTATCGCTAAGGTGCAGGTCAGTAATTTTACTTTCTTTCTAGTGATCAACGTGTGAAATAGTAATATTTTTATTTCAAGTTGTACTGCAATAGTGTGTTTGATTTACAACTATAGATGAAAACAACAAAAATGCTACAATTCCAGCCAGTGTAATGATACAGTGTGTTGCCCAGTTTTCGTACACTTTAGTTTGTAATCGCTATATGTTTTCGTCTGTGAGACGAAAATTTCTGAATTTTCTATTAAAGATAGCCCATTTACTTACCTTCAATATATAAAACGATTGGCCGCTTGATCGACGTACGTTCAAAATTAGGCCATTTTTCCCGAAACTCCTAAGTTGCCCAGTCTTCGTACACCTGGCCCAGTTTTCGTACATCGACAAAACAACATTTCTCCACGAAAACGCTCGACGCAAACTGATGTGTCAGCCACCCTGCTGAGTGCTTATCATGTTTTCTCTTCGGTTTGTGAATAAATATCGGCTTAGCGACCAAAATTTGGCGCACAAAGCAAATGGTTATTCGGGGGGTGGATGTTTAATCAATCCTGCAGTGTTGATTTTTTGGTCCCTCACTTTTGGGCGGCTTTTCTTACGCTCAATCCACTGTCTCGTACGTCATTTACTGCCTTGGTAAAGGTAGTTGACAGGTTACTATTCTGCGTATTACAACTCTTAAGAAAAGGCCTGTATAAGATTCGACGTTTTCCTTCCGTTTCCGCTTACGCCTTTAGAATAGCAAACTCTTTACTTCCGTTTCCGCTTAAGCTTGCTTTTCTTACCTACTTTTGTAAATGTTTATTAGAATCGCAACGGAGTGAAAAAATCAGTAAAACCGGTAAGCTAACGATATTTCACGGTGTATGTCAACATTCTATGCATAGACATCTACCTTAGTTAATTATTTGACGATTTAGATTGTTTGCGTGGGATTACGGTTATTTTAAAATATTCGTGACCTTTGCGTGACCTGGATGTAAAGCGTCGCTGTTATACCGCAACAAATACATGTGGTGTATCGTACTTTGCAAGGATTGTTGTGTAATCTTTGCTGCTCTTGCGACCTATTAGTTTTCGAACAGTAAAGTTTAAAATTCAGTTCTTTAACTTATCTAAAAATAGGTTTTGAGAGAGGCGCAGCTAAGTGTACGAAAACTGGCACAGTAGGTCAAAATGTATGCGAAGATTCTCACCGCTAAAATTCAGGAGCAGTTAAATTTAAGCTGGCGTTGAAAGTTTTTCCATTCACTTTCATCTTTTGTCTATCATCTGTCCAAAAATCATGAAGTTCCTTGCAAAATTGCCAGCAAAACGGGCTATTTGTTCATCTACAATACCTTTACTGTGCAGTGAAAAGTGCAAATATTAGCCGCTAAACTTTTACTCACCTCGAAAGAAATTGTCCGCACTGACCTGCCTCTTCGTCAAAAAGCCCGGCAAAACCGGCAATTTATAGCTGAGATGTTCCTTTTACTTTTGGAATTCTTCGGTTGACGAAGATTTAAATGACCGACGAAAATAATCAAATAAAGTTCTTTTTGTACGAAAACTGGGCCCGTACGAAAACTGGGCAACATACTGTATAGGTTGTTTTTTCATTCCTTGTTGTGAAGAAAGGATTGTATTGTCGGGCTGTATTTTCCTGCTTCCATGTTTCTATAGTAGCATTACCCTTTGTCAATCCATTGTCTGGCCACACCTGGGACAGATGCTTGCATGCTTGAAGGCTGCGTTAACATGGTTAACTCACTTGTTTCTCTGTCACAAGCTAAGATGTGACCAGTTGGAAAAGAGTGTTGATTGCTACTGAGGGAAGGGCTTCTGATGGCCATTGCCTATATTTTTAAGAAACTTTCCTGTAAACCAGTGATGCAGAAGTCAGCACTGTTGGTCAAAAAAAGTTGCTAGGTGTTGTGTGTCAAGTCCTACTGCAAATCAACATGTTGTTGAACTGGTGTTAACATGATTACACAAAGCTTCTTTTTCAACGGTGTTGGACATGTCAATTTGCATCAAACAGTTTTCAACAGCACGTGACACACCGTGCAGGATTTGTTGACCAACTTATATGATGACATTTGTTTACAGTGTTAGACAGTATTGACTTGTGTATCATTGACTTTTGTTTTGGCTTCATGATGTGCTATTTTGGAGTTAATTTTTAGTTATGTGTAGATGTCAAATTCTTTGTCAAAATTTACTTGTCTGGCAATTTAGTTGTATACTTTATCATTCTACAGATTTTACAATGGAGCCATGTTAATACAACTACCAACAGGCCTAACCAATTACCTAATATTAAGGGGTTTTCAAATATGAAAACAACTGCATGAGCTTTTGCTTGGGTGAAATTAAAGGTGATCTAACTATTTAATGGGTTGGCCCCACTGTTTTTAAGTGAAGTTGCACTGAACCTTCGTGACTTGCCTATCCAAACCTGTTGTGTGGGTGAAAAGAATATGTGATATTTGCAAAAATGTATTGAATGGCAACATTGTGATGTATTTCATGGTAGGCATTTTAAGTTTAAAAGGAAATTGAATATTGTTTGCAATTATTATTTTCACTTTCTTTATCCTAGATTATCCACATTTCATCAACAACATTGTTTTGTGCAGTCTACATTATTAAGTGTTATTGGCAGGTGGCAAACAAAGAGGTCACTAACATTCAACACAAAGAAACATTTTTCAGTTCATGGATCAGATTTCAAATCCTTCCCTGTACTGTTCGACTGTATGTTTGTCATTGCTAGTGGAATGTTTGGATGTCTGCTAACTGCAGTGGGTTGTGCCTTCGGTGATGATAAAGATCCTGAAGAAAGCAATGAGGAACCCAGAGTTTGATGAGCCTGGATTTGCATGTTAGGGTGTTGGACTTCGAGTCCGTGGGTCCCGGGTTCGAATCCCACTCTGAGCACTTCGTGGATTTGTTTCTCGGCAGTCCCGAGTTATAAATCCTTCGGCTGCGCTTGTAAATAGCCAACTGGTTTGCCTCCCGTCAGTTGGGATTTTTAACACGTTATGTTTCATTTACAATATTTGTTTCATTTGTTTATCACTCGATTCATTAGCTATCTAAGCTAGGAGCCTAATAAGCTCCATAATTTCGAGTATAAATAAATCTTTACTTACTTACTTACTTACTTATAAAAATAGCGTGTTATCTGTCTTTAACGGGGAGAACAGACTGTTGTTGTTGGTTGTTTTTTTTTTTGTTTTTTTTTTCTGAAAACCTTAAACTGTTGTTTTTGCAGTTGGGGGCGGGGGAAGAGATGGAGTGGATTTTTCATCTTGCCTTGTTTTGTTTGTTTTGTCAATGTCTCTGTTACTTAGAAAATATTTTTGCTTAACTCGAAGGGAAGGTAATTAAATTTATTGTGCAAAAAGGGGTATATTTTGGCTCAAAAATGAAATTGCTTTGTTTGGGGGCTTGTTTGGTGTGTTTAATGTAGTTTATCCCAACAGCTTGATTTGAGGAATGTTTTGCCATCTGAAGGCAAGGCCAAGAAATGATATCATTGCCAAAACCAAGTTTTGGTTTATTACAAAGTTGATTTATTTTTATTTTACAAGATAATAATTATTGATAATTTTGATACAATATTTCGATTCGATTACAGAGTCATAGTCATGTAATTGTCAGATGGCTCTGGATTTTGCCATAAAATTTGTTTAGTTTTGTTTATAGTTCAATAATTAATAAACCATGATGTCATCACATCATTGCTTAAAGACAAAATGGCCTATAGTTTTTCTCTTCTTTATCTTGTGGTGGACATAAATGCTAAACAGTTTTCTTTTGCAATGCACTCAAGTTCTTTCATTGATGGTCTTAGCATAAGAGCAAAATTTTAACAAAAAGTAAATGCAGGGCTAACTGAGGTGTACCATCTCACTAAATTTTGAATCACCCATAATTGTTGACCTCCCCCATGACTTGTCATTTCATTTGTATTGTTTATGGTACTAGTCCTACCATGTGTGGCAGCTGCCAAAACAAGAGGGAGAGGGCTGTGCAGTCTGAACCTAGTCCCTGTGATCTAATGACACACAATTAACCAATCAAAGAGCAAATTGGATTCTCCCTGCAAAAAAGAACCCTGTCTAAACACTCAAGGGACTTGTCTTCAGATGACAGACTTGTTCCAAGTCACTGCAACCTGTCCTCTTCTGTGAACACTACAGGGGACTTGGCCCTGAGAAAAATACTATGACTTGTCCCTTTGTTTGTTCTTAACTGGAATTATTGCTGCTTTTTCATAAAGTGAATTTAAGTGAAGGTTTCATCACATTCCCAAAGATATCTTTTTACTTATTCAGTTATCTTAAGCTCACTCAGTGCCATTAGTATCCTCAGAACCCTCTGGGGACAGGGCACCAAGTTGGAGTTGTTTGACCACTTGTCTTTAGAGGGAAACATAGTTAACTGAGGGAAAGCAGCAGTTTGCTTTGCTCCGTATTTTTAACTTGACCTTAGTAGCGGGATTTCGCCACAATCAAACTGGCTTGGAAAATCCGCGTAAAATTGCGTCTTTGCCCGAAAAAAGAGCCACAGTTCCCAACACTTTCCCGACCCTCTTCGCAAGTGAGAGCTCCATTCGCAGAGATTTTCCATCTTATGCGGTCTCCACGAAAGTCGCAAGCGCAAAAAGAAAAATAACTCTTTAAAGGGGACTTTGAAGGGCCCTTTATTACGTAACGAAAACTGAAAACAGCGGCCGGTAAATTTGAAAGGTGGCGCCAGGTCATTTATAATTTCCCGCGCCAGAGAGTAGCCGGTGGCAAGCGCCAAGCGGCGAATTGAACGGTGTGTAATCAGGAGAGCACAGTGTCTTAAAGAATTTCATGAGGTGTTTGGAGCCTGTAACGCAAAAGGTAATAAAATTGCTTATCTGTGGGTTATTGTTGCCGAGCTTTTAGTCGAATACGTGTGTAGGATCAGTTTATAAGCCGCTGCGATCGCAAAAGCTAGTGTTTGCGAATGACTTCGAATATAGTTTTCGCAAGTGGAACATAAAGACTTGAAAAAATTTTGATGTTCGTATCTTACGATTTTTTTGCGTATTTGATATTTTGTTTCTCTGCTTTTAATCTTTCAGATCGTCGGATTTTTGCCCTTAAATATCCGAAAACTTTCTTATTTTTTCAAATTTTGTGCCGAGTGTCGATCGCACGCCCTCGCACGATGGCTTGAGTTTAGCTAAGTAAAGTCGCATGTTTCACGGAATAAATGAAGTACAAAAACTGATCCAAAGGTTATGAAAATTAATACATGACTTTTCAAGGAGTTGGACTTTTAGGAAAGCGACTTCGTTGTACTATTGTTGTCGTGTCAATGTAGTTATTTTAGGCGAAATCTCTCCAATTTTTTTAGTTAACTTGAGCCGCTTTACTTTGGTCAGCGGATAGTGCTAATACCCGCGAAATAAACAGCCAATCAGCGGTTTTTCCGCCCTGCCCCGAGAGAATACATGGAAAGCTTGGTCTGAATGAAGGCTTTTGAACAAAGAATTTTCCCAAAGCCAACTGTTTTGACGCTTCTAAGATGATCTCTGAAACGCACGGATCTATATTTGATCGAAGGTGACAGAATAATTGAGGTAATGGGTGCAAATGTAAACAGAACAAGATGCCCTTCGTTGATTTCATTGTTTTGCAAGGCACTAAGTGTTCGCTAAATAAGTTTGCAAAACACAGGCTGTGATAGGCAATATGACTTGCTTTTATTGATTTATTCTCAGATTAACAGTTCTAGATCAAGGTTGTTTTGCAAAGCGCAATTAGCAATCATTGAATGGCATGTACTTCATAACTTGTTTATCCTGTGAATTGAACATAGTTAATGAGCTATTTGAATGCTGTACATTTTAATTAAAGCTATATGCGAAATGTTACCAGTTTACATTTGTGTCCTGCTGTAGTTTGAAACTATTTTTGTGTTTTCCTGATGTAAGGGAGCATTGCTCGCATCACAGTTGCTCTTAAATTCCACGCATAGGTTGTGGTTCGTAATTTGCATAATTAAGAAATACTGGTGTTTCAAAGCGGCGCCACGTTCTTTAAACCGTCTGGCCGCACGATTTTATTTTATTATAATTAAGACCAAGTCTTTAACGTTCCATGACTGCAAGGAATTTGCTAGACGAGGTCTCACTTTTTGTTAACATGTATTTTTGTTTACCCATTTTTCCTACTTTTTTAAAAGCTGTTAAACTGGGTTGTTAAAAGGAACTGTTTTAACTACTCAAAACAACTACATGGAAATGTCAGTAACACTGTAAGATAACGAAGGGTTGTACTTATCAACCAACAGTAGAATTTTGTCCTGCATCAAATTTTAAATGTTGTGAGGAGTTACCAAAGTTATTGAAAATTGGCATTTTTGTACCAATAAAATGTGCATTTTTGTCCACCAGGGGACCCCCCTTGTAAACTGTCGAAGAAAGCATTTAGAGCCCAAACGAAAAGTGTTTTTAAAGTACCCAGATAAAGTGCAATTCACATACAAGATTTGAAGGAAATCTATTTTGTGACCAATTTGGGTTACGAGGATCTTAGGGAGACAGCCACTTAAAGTGCGGAACTTCTGCGATTTTTTGACTAAGAAATTTGAAGAAAAAAGTGTGAATCTTCCTTTTGAACGTTGTACTTTTTGGCAAATCAGTTGATGTATTCGTTTTAAAGCAATTAATTATTGGCGAAAGCCAAAGTTACTAATTCTGTATTTTTTGTGCACAATATTAAAGTTTTGAACGAAATGAAAGCGCACACTTGGTGTAGGAATAAATAATTGTGAAACAAGCGTGCTGGTTAAATGCATAAACACATTGTCTTGTTGAATGATAAAACAATTATTGAACTCGATTTCGGAAAATATCGTGACTTGTCAGTGTCTTGCAGATCAATTATTTGCCTCTGCCTTCGGCATCGGCAAATAATTGATCTGCTCGCCACTGACAAATCACGATATTTTGCTCAATCTTGTCCAATAATTGTTTAATATCCTACAATATCCCACTATGACGGTATTGTGTGACTCAAGGTAAGTTAGCACACTATACTTAGTCCTTCGTAATAAATATGTTTTCTTTCTACCGTGATGCAGACATCGATGATTGTCTTGTGGATCCATGTGTAAACAATGGAACATGTAAGGATCTGATCAAAGACTACAGCTGCACATGCGTGCCAGGTTACACTGGAAAGAACTGTAGCAACGGTAGGTAAACGCACTAAATAGACAGACAGACAGACAGACAGACAGACAGACAGACAGACAGACAGACAGAGACGGACAGCTATGTCCTACAGAAACTATAACTGAAATAGTTCTCAGACTGTTAAGATAAGAGCAGTATAAACGTGTTGCCAAAAGTGGAAAATAAAACTTGAAAAAAGTAGAATGAGAACTGAGGGATATATATACCTGCTATACTTAACAATCATTTACGAGGCGTGTTGATTGGCTTATAATGACCTCAAATCCAACAAGTGTGAGTGGAATGATAAATAATCAAGTAAGAAAAATGGAAATGCAATAACCAGAATTTAATAAAAGGGCTTAAGATTTTCTTATTTCCCGTTCGTTGTTTTTTTTTAACCGAAAGTTGTCTAGAAAAGATTGTTGATGCAAATATATGGCATACGTGAATAATCTGGCGTAGTACAACAGTATCTTGCACGGCTATTTATTTCTGAATCGTTGATTTTTTAAATGGATTTTTATTTCAGATTTCAATGAATGCAGCGTCTCACCTTGCCAAAATGGCGGTCAATGCACAAATTTGATGAACGATTATTCCTGTAAATGTGCGGAAGGCTTTGAAGGAAAAGACTGCTCAACCGGTATGCTTGAATAAAGTAACTTTCCCCTTTTCTAAGAGGTGTGTTTGTCTGTCCGTTTTCATGCTGGAGGAACATAATACAACTGGAAGGAGCTGGACAAGCAATTTATAGTATGGTTGCATATACACCTATCAGGTCTTCCAACTAACGATGCACCGTCGGCAAATGAATTCATGGGTGAGTGCGTCTTTCAAAACAACCCAGAAGGATAGTTCACCTTCCTTCAGTCGAATTATGCATCTATCATGTATTTGTGCATTATGTATCTCTGATGCTGTCATGAGGGAGTTTTACTTTTTTTTAATTAGAGCTCTATTTTTAAAACACAATTACTGTTTTAAAGCAAAAACAGGACACTCGAATCACATTTTCATCAAGCTCTATCCATTGTGTGATGTTCCAAAATTGTCGAGTAACAGCGATTAATGATTGTTTTACTGATGGTAAGAAATTATAGGGCGAGAGGCAATGAAGAGCCCTAGGCCTGGTTCCAAGAAGTTTTTTAAAATATCTAGTTTCATTTCAATGTGACACTTTTACTATGTCCGAAACTGGCTTGTTTGCTGTTTTTGTCTTTTTGTGGTGATGCGGTTACACTGAACACACACACAAAAAAAATTCCTTTATGGTCATGGGTAGCCCTACAGGGGAAGGATAACTATTCTCGATCCATATCTCTATAAGGGGAAGATAGAAATAAATACGGATACTGAACAAATGCTACCCACATCGAATCACTTCCCCCCCCCCCCCGCCCAAAAAAAAAAACATAAGCTTCCTAGCTCTTCTTACTTGTGTCCCTTTCTTTCATATTCAGTTTCAGCGTCGACTGGGGAAGACGATAAAGGTAAGTTGATTTTTAAATTTTTGTTGAATCTTTCCAAACTTTAATTACGTGAAATCACTGATGTTGGAAACTTTGTTAAAATACTATAAAACCTTACTATAATTTGCGCTACCGTTATCAGCCCCTGAGAACTACACTATCAGACGGAATTGTTGGGACACTTTCCTGTCTGCTTGCCCCCTCAATGTTGGCGTATAAGATATGGTGACTAAACTGTGGTTAACAACATTGAGAGGGAGAGGGGGACAGCGAAAAGGAAACAAATAGCGTTTAATTGAAGCGTCCCAACTATTTTAGACCGGTACTGTGTTGGAGCAGGAATTTAAAGGACATGTTGACAGATAAGAAGGTTAATTTACACTTCGGTCATACGTGACGCAGGTTTCGTGGGTTGTTACGTCTACAGCGATTTCCCAATGTTTCTATTTGCAGGGAACTGATGTAATTAAGCTGTAGTTATTTTGGGTTTTCATATTTCATATAAAGAGACCCGTAACACTGAGAACGTCCACTTGGCAAATTTAGTTTTTTGGGAGCACAACATTGAAAAGAAAACGAAAAGTGTGCATTATGGTTTTCAAGTGTAAGATTGATAGCTTGACAAGGGCACGTGTATACTATCTGTGTAAAATTCAGGGCTTTCCGATACGAAAAGTCGCTCGAATGTGCCATATTTCTAGAGGAAGCGTGTGGAGAATAAAGAAAGAAGGCCTTCGTGAAAACAAAGAGTGTATGGAACACGGCCGAAAGGGACGACCGCCCAAGTTAAGTGCAAGAGACGGAAGACAACTTGTGAGGGCCATTAAGCGTCTTCGAGGGAGAGAGGGCAACTTTTCCTGTCAAAGAATAATGCAAGAAGCCAGGATTTCTCCGCAGGACGTATCAGTGAGAACTGTGACCCGCTTTCTAAACTCCCAAGGGTTCTATTATCTACAAGCGCGTAAAAAGGGTGTCCTGAAGGCCGATGATATGAAGAAAAGGCTAATGTTTGCGCGAAAAATGAAAAAGAGACTATGGAGCTGACGTCTGGACTAAACGAGTCGCTTTCTATCTTGATTGTGTGTCGTATGCCTATAAGAGAAATCCACTGGACGATGCTGTGGCTCCTAAGGGACGAATTTGGCGAAAACGGGCCGAAGGACATACGACTGGTTGCTTGGCGAAAGGGAAAAAAGAAGGCACAGGTGGACGATATGTGAGACTTATAGTAGCTATATCCTACGATAAAGGTGTAATAGCTTGTTATCCATACCAAAAAATGACTGGACGCTTTTTTGCTAGTTTTATCGATGAAAATTTTCCGCGGATGTTTGCCCTTGCCGATAAGGGGGAGGAGAACTTATTTGTACAAGACAATTGTCCATGTCAGAATTCCACGTTAGCCAAAGCTGCCATGATGAGGACCGGTGCAAATTTACTCAAGTTTCCAGCGAGATGTGCTGACGTTCTTTGCCACGAAAACCTGTTTCCGGTGGTTTCCCGAAAACTACAGAAACAGGTCACTGAGCGCCAAATTGCAAGGGAATCGTACAGTGATTTCGAGGCCCGAGTTATTAACACCTTTTATTCCGTGCCAATCGGGACTGTTAATAAGCTCATTTCCTCCATGCCTAAGCGTATTTTAAAACTTATTGCTCGAAAGGGCGGTCGGCTAAATTATTGAATGTTAGATATATTAAGAGTGTATAAACAATAGTGTCCATTGCTGTAATTACCGTATTTTTCCCCTTGAAGCGATACCAAAACTGTATCATTGATAGCTGCTTGCTACACAATCAACTGTTAACACAACAGACACGATGTGTGCGAGCGTCTATGTGACGCTTGAACTAAAGTAATGTTTGATTTACTCTCTTAAATATTATCTACCGTTTTCTTCTGGTCTGTATGGATGTTTTTGGGTGCAACACAAATAACTTTCTGAACATTTTTCGATTCTAGGCCACAGATATGAAATCGACAACTTGTAAGTTGTTTACAACGTATGTTAATTACGTTAAGTGTGCACCAAATGGTGACATCGATTGTCAGTGTTTTCACGAAATATACACCTTTCGAAATAGCCATAAAACAAACTACTGTGCCATAAATGATGGAAAAGAGGTACAAACGATGAGTCCTATGAAATGAGGAAAAACCTGTCCTTACAAGCCGGTAAAAAGACGTTGTACTTGACGTGTACACGGGTCACCATACATTAATTCAATAAAGATATTGCTAAGTTTCTTTAAGCGAACTATAGTGTCACCATGCTCCAAATCTAAATAACTTCTATTACCTGTATTCAAGAGCAATGAACATAGGCAATTTCATGTAAGTGTGAAACACCCTTTTCGTTTATTTTGTCATTCCATCATATGTGCCAAGGAGGTTATATAAAAGGGTCTGGAAAGTATGGTGACCCGTTATGGTGACCCGTTGAGTAGTGTCACCATTAGTACACTATATTTGCGGGAAGATAAGTTCTGCAAAACAACGCGGGCAGCTGGAGATGATCTGTTGTTCCTCCTCGGGAATTTGGCTGTGGAACGCGAAAACCTTCCAACGAACCCTCATCATTTGCGATTCCCTTTCGTCAAGTACTCCTCCGCGCACCAAACTTAATTCCTCTTTACTAGTGCAAAAAATGGGGGTATCGCTGGTGAACTCGATATCCTTGCAGAAGTGGGTTTTCGGGGCTGGTAGATGAACTTTTTGTCCCTCCAAAAGAAGTAATAAATCGTGCCACGGGATGATCTGACTACACCACCGGAAATCATTCAGAAAAACGACTTCTGCTGTTTCAGCGCCTAGCCATGCAAATGTGGTGGTAGCGGGGTTTGTGAAACTTTTGAACACGGTATTCAAAGGATTCAGCAAAAATGTTTTTCCACAATTCGCGGGTCCTTTTAAAAATACGTTTCTATACTTGCCACGGCCTTGCTGTAAAAGATTTCTGACTGCATCAGAAAATTCGTTTCGGCTAATGTCATTGCGTTGCAAAACCTGCTCAGCCATCTCCAGCCATTTTCCCTGGCAACCTTCTACACACGGGCTCCCGATCTCGCGGTAAAGAATTTCCACCCTTGTTAATTTGGAGCGTGCCAGGTCAAACTCAGCATTTTCCATTTCCCAGCCTATGCTTAGGGCCTCCTCCACAGCTTTGGCACCTCTGTTAGCTATAAATTCTGCAAGGTCAGTTTTTCCCGCTCTTTTTTGTTCACTCGCTAGCGCAACCAGCTGCAAACGCGTTTTCATGCTCTTCTCAACTGCAATTTCCGATACGTCAAATATTGTCAGCGTCTTCTTTCGCTTGCCTTTTTGGACACCTCCGTCACCATCTGCGAGCCGACTAGCCCGAGTTGCGCTGCTTGCATTTGTCGTTATTGGTGCCCCAATATTTCCCAGATCTGGGTGATTCGTTGAGTGTACAGATAAACTATCTTCCTTCGTTGTGTACCTCCAGGCGGTGTAGTAATTTTCATGGCGATCACTAAAGTTCACTTTCACTCCGTACACCTGGTCGATATAGTTTCGCACACGCAGCCAGCGTCTTCGACCGCTCAGTTTCACGGCCATATGATAGTGTACACCTCCATGGACATGACCTTCCTGACTACAAACCCAATGGACAACTGCGCAATTGGACTCGGGAACTGCATTCTCAAATGCGTCCAATATAATGCGAGCAAACGCTTGGCGTGTGGGTACAATCTCTAAGTTAGCTTGGCTATATGTGATGAGATACACTCGCCTTACATCTCGTGAGTTCAAACCCTCACTGCTACCGCTACCGACTTCCCTTTCATCAGTTACGCCGGATGTTTCACCCTCTCTCTCCATACAATCGGCCATAACGGAACTTCAAATAATTTCTTTCTGTATTTACGCGACCTGTGTTGTGAGAATGCTAACGTCGCATTATAGAGCGTTTTATTGCGTACAATTAACTTAGAGGTGTTTGTTTATGACATGCAAAATCTTTCGGGATCACGCCATCACTCCGAGAACCCAAGATAAATATGTACAAATCCTTCTTATAACCTTACAATGTTGTTAAAAACATAAAGAAACATTCATTTTCTGTCCTGATTATTTCTTGTCCTTTAAATCCCGAATTCGCGCCTACAAACATCAACCCGAAACGTGTACACACGTGCCTTAGGATTTCCCGCCTCTGGAGCCACCGAACAGTCACATACCAAAAATTCCTCTTTTGACACACTATCAGACGGAATTGTTGGGACACTTTCCTGTCTGCTTGCCCCCTCAATGTTGGCGTATAAGATATGGTGACTAAACTGTGGTTAACAACATTGAGAGGGAGAGGGGGACAGCGAAAAGGAAACAAATAGCGTTTAATTGAAGCGTCCCAACTATTTTAGACCGGTACTGTAGCTTTCCAGGTTGTTTTAAATCGATATCATACAGTCTTCGTTGAACCGTCGCTCTTCCGTGTTTATTTTATTTTTTTCATTCATACAGAACGGTTTTCTACCAAATAAAAACAGCGATAACACCAAGAAGGCAACTAAGGTTGCTGTAAACGTATTTCGACAATATTTAGGAGAGAGAAAAGTCGACGAAAAGGAGCCTCTTACGTCGAAAGTTGAACTTGCAGCTGTTCTATAAAGAAAGTTCTACGCCGAAGCCAGGAAAAAGAATGGCGAACTGTACACGAATGATAAAACAATTATTGAACAATTATTGAACTCGATTTCGCAAAATATCGTGATTTGTCAGTGTCTTGCAGATCAATTATTTGCCTCTGCCTTCGGCATCGGCAAATAATTGATCTGCTCGCCACTGACACATCACGATATTTTGCTCAACCTCGTGCAATAATTGTTTATTATAGTTGGTATCGATGTTGTCGCTTCAGATATAAATCACGGCGTTTCGACTCCTTAGTGCTAGTCTTCATCAGGCGTTGAGGTCGACTGGTTATGTCTCACGGTATGTATCACGGTGGTCGGCTGTGATTGGTGCATTTCGATCCTTATTATTCGGGCGGATGTATTGATCTCTTATTGGCTCTTAATCGTGATCCCATACTTGGGAAATTTTGATTGATATGTGCTGAAGAATTCTTACTGCTAATGCCTTGTTGTTGTAGGCAGCGGCGAAGAGGCTGTGATACTCCCTGGGCGGAGGGCAAAGCCGTAGTGGATTTTAATTCAAGCGCAGGTTCTCTCCTGGGAGCTGTTTTGTTGTCTTGGTGATTTTCTGATTTTTTTGTACGTCTGCAAGTCGACAACAGACCATCCATTTCATCTGGACACTGAGAATGACACTTAAATTGCCTTTGTAGACACGTAGCCCTTGAGAGAGTTACACAATCGCCTCAACACCGTATTCTACAACACACACTGACCAATACTTAGCGTATGACCACCATCTGAATGTGGTGTTGTAAGGTGTATGTAAGACTGCACGAAGCGTCTCGTGACCAGACCACCAGCCATCTCCAACGAGAACAAAGCAATTGTCATCTGATCTAGTTTTAAACAGTTATCACCAAGACGTGAAGAACAGGAGCCAGAAGAGAGACCGAGACTGAGGTTATATCCATCTCAGTTTAAATCACCGGTTAAATCCGTCGTCTTTAGGTCGGACAAAACACTTAGGTTACACTTGGTACGAGTCGAGGATACTTCTAAAAGTCACGACTTTAACACTCCTTCAAGTCGTCACTGAAGCACTCCTTAAAATCGTGACTTAAGCACTCCTTCAAGTCACTATTTCAATACTCCTCAAAGTCTCGACTTTAACACTCCTTTAAGTGGTCACTTCAGTACCCGTTAAATCGTGACTTAAGCGCTCCTTCAAGTCACGATTTTTGTACTTCTCTAAGTGCGACTTCAACACTTCCTTGAGTCGTCACTTCAGCACTCTTTAAAATCTTGTCTTAAGCACTCCTTAAATTCCGATTTCTATACTCCTTAAAGTCACGACTTTGGCACCCTCGAAGTCGCGACATTAACACTCCTTAAAATTTTAAAGTGACTCTTTGCTTGTAAACCTCTTTCACGATAACTAAAACAACCTCTTTTTTTACCACTCTTAACTAAAGAATGTCTCAATACGCGTCCAAGGGAATAGAAATAATCCTCACTGATGCTCGATCGCATGTAAAACTAGTAGAATGTTGGTAATCATATATAAACTCCACCGCCCCTAGTTTCCAGGCACAAGTGCCCAATTTCTAAGACACTAAGCGGTATTTATGGTTTCTTTACAGAGGTGCTGCGCATTCTGTTTTGGGCCTGTGTTGGAACATTAGCTTTTTCATTGCTGGTACTAATAATAGCTGCGGCATATTTTTGTAGCAAGTAAGTACCTATCGATGAACAACATTCAGTTCAGTAATCATGGAAGCTGCCGATTTAACTGAGAATATTTACGCCCTTTCACGCTAAGAATTCAAAAATTTTGGCAAGGTGGTTTGAAATAAATTTTTGTTTTAATTTAGTATTTTTTTTTTTTTACTTTTCATAATTACAAGTGCAATTACAATTACAATACAGAAAAAGATTTTTTTCAGATTTTGCCAAGAAAGTCTTAACAGTAGAGGGCTGATGGAAGCTTCACTATTGAAAGTAGAATAAAAACTGCTCTTTTCTGAAACTATCAAACAACTTATTTTTAGGCTAAAGCCATTTATCGTGTCCCTGTTGAATGCGTAACAGCAATGTTTTACGCTCAAAAAGAATTGTTACTGAAATGATTAATCTTCAAGCAAAACAAGAGATTGACTTTCTGAAATGTTTTTTTGAATGCTTTATAGGCTGAATGGAGCAGCTCGAAGGAAGAGGAAACGCTCGAGAGATGGATGGCAATACACTTCCTATAATGGCGCCTCAACGTTATAGAAGTTTTCTACTACAGCCACTGCTCATCCTTTTATTGCTCACATTTATTCGTGTCAGTCTAATTTCAATGCCACAACAAGTTATTGCTGTAAGGGTTTTACACGAACCACGCCAACGTAAGCATAATAAGCACTGGTGGTATACACAGGGAAAGTTCCGCAAAATTCAGTGTCGAGATTTTGAATTGAAAAAGGTGTTCGCTAAGGAGGCATTTAGTGACGAAAAAATGTTGTTGATTGTTGCTCTTCTGAGAAAAAAAGAAAGGGGAAGAGAAACAGAAGGAAGGCCAAACAGGGCCTAGCTCAAGGAAAGTTTTTGCAAGAACTAAAAACTAAAACAAATACCACCTAGTGAGTTTGCTTTAATCGCCTTGAAGACCCCATTATCCTTTCAATTACAATTATTATCTATAACGCGTTTTCGCTGACAATTTGTGACTACTTCTCTGTTTCCTTAGACTTGTGTCCACCAGTTATGTTACATGTACGTGTCTTGTGTTTATACTTAGGTTACCTCGGATAAGTAAGCCGGCATTATTACTGTTTAAAACAAGCATAAATAAACAAACACAGATATCAAGCTCAAAAAGTACCTAGCATTTACTGCTCCAGATAGAGGATTATTTTGTGTTGTCCACTCTTTGCGTTGCATAGGGCCTGATTATATTCATTATTTGGGTATGCATAATGACCTAGCCTGACAACGTGATTTGCAGAAGATTTGTATTTAAACAAATTCAGCTCTTTCCTCGCTACGACTAAAGTATCAGCAGTTCAATAAGCAGACACGAGTAAAATGACTCTGAAACAATTAACGAGGCTATCACAAACATAACATGACTTTGAACCAAGGATTTTCTAAAAAGCGCTATACCGAGCTCTTACTAAGCAAAAAGCTCTCTATATATCCCATCTGAATGTAGTGTTATAAATTATAAAAAGTTATCGTCCTTGTTGTGGTTCAGCAAGAGCGGAGCATCCTGTTTCGACACCTTCCCTAGAGGAAAATAATAAAATTTTTTAATGATTGCTGACGTCAGTAGAGTGCCACCTGTTGTGTTTTTAGGTTAAAAAATTCAATTACTTTAATCGCCAGCGGGCGCAAAGCTCAGTGGTAGAGCATTCGACTGCAGATTGAGAGTTCACCGGTTGAACCCCGGTTGCCCTCAATGTCAACTTCTTTGGAAAAAGAAATCAGAAAGAATTATTAAAGGTATTTCCTTCCTTACGACAACGTAATGCAAAAACCAAACACAATTCTATTCCAGATTAAATTTTTGCAATTTTGCTAGCTGCAAACCGTCCTACTTTAAACGCATTAACATGACAAGCACGGCAAAACCTTCGGGGTACGTGTATAGGGTATGCAATTAAACAATGGAGGTTGGTTTTGTAATTATTTTAGCAGAGCTCTCTTTTCGTGGAAGCAATTTTGGTTGCAAAGGGTGCATGGTGCTATACCACATCGTTCCTTAAGTATCTGTAAATTTTGCTATCGTTTGTTTAATGACTACACACGTATTACTTGTTGCTTTTTTCGATCATGCTGTCAAAATGGCCAGCATCGGTTCACCGAAAATCGAAATTTCACGTTATTGATTCCCCTCCCCCCCCCCCCCCCCCCCCGCCGCTGTGTGTAACCTACTTTGTGCGATGCAAGCAAGCACGTGCTCACAGGGTAAGTAACGTAATTTATAAGGCTGTGCTTGACGATATAGTCCAGTCCAAAAAAGGTTTCTCCAGGACATCGTAATCCGGTATACAGTCTGGCCAGTAGGGTTGACGTCTTTACAATTTTTTTTCAGTAGCCAGCTATATGCCAGCAACCCCTTCCTTTTTGTTTTTGTTCTGTTTACCTTGCATGTTCTGAGCGAAGGGATCTGACGAAGGGCTTATGGTCGAGACGTCAGTTTTTGTTAATCTCTTTACGGTGAGCAGTTTACCTTATATCAACTGAGTTTATATCAAACGGTGTTTTACTTCCCCACCGAACCAGCACCATTTTCCTGTTGTACACTGTGTGGTCTCGTTCAAACAGCAGCCATTTTGGAATGATTTTTGTACGCGACCACATCCTGGCATGATGCTGATGATAGAAACAAGAACAGCAATAAAAGTCGAGGAGAGGAAGAGTAACTACTTAGCTAAGATTGGCTATTTAGTGCTTTTTGAAAGTAGAAATGTACCAGAGCTTTTTAAAGCTCTGGTGCTTGGATAGTTTCCTAGATCTGTGCTGCCTTGAATTTAAACATAAATTTTACCATAGTCAGTTCATACGTTTATTTTATATAAGTTGTGATTAGATACGTAACGAGCCTTATATGTGTGAACATTAGCCGCTGGGAGTATGATAAAAAGAATGTT
Source organism: Siderastrea siderea (assembly GCA_964030785.1). Lineage (NCBI taxonomy): Eukaryota > Metazoa > Cnidaria > Anthozoa > Scleractinia > Rhizangiidae > Siderastrea > Siderastrea siderea. The sequence continues at coordinate 28,729,552 of OZ034967.1, forward strand.
GTTGTGAGTTCAATTTACCTCAAAAGAAGTTTATTTCTTTCCTCTACACTGTGTTAAAAAGAAAAAGAAGATCTCCTTTGCCATTTTTCTAAAAGAAAGATAAAATATTAAGGGGGCAACCGGGATCGAACCGGTGACCTCTCGATCTGCAGTCGAATGCTCTACTACTGAGCTATGCCCCCACTTGTTACAAAAACTGGTAAATTTCACTTCTAGTAGCTACAACAGGTGGCGCAGCACTAAGCGCACATCTGTGTAGTGGTGGTGTAAGTACTACTACTAACTGAATTAGAAGGACGAAAATGTCTCATTAAAAGTTTTACTTTTGATTTTTTATCAATCCTTAAAACCAAATATTAGCTCAGAGTGAAAATTTATAAACATAACATGTGATTGTTGCCTACTAAGATTTTCGTTCAGTGTCAAAAACTCTCAAACAAAGTTGATAAAAAAGACAGTAACTGTCTACTCCGTTTAATGAAATAAATGAAGTCTAAAATGGTTTTTGATCACATGAAAAGAATTATTTAAGAATTTGGAAATTTTGTTTTTAAAAATGACAGATCAAGTGCTTAACGTTTATTGGGCTAAAAACCAGTTTTCATCAAAATCGGCACTTAAGTCAAGACTAGTATTTTTCCTAGTATTTCCCTAGTATTTTTAAGTCAAGACTAGTATTTAAATCAAAATCGGCACTTAAGTCAAGACTAGTATTTTCCCGACGTTAACGTCGGGAACCATTGAACCACTCCTGACGTCATCATTTTTGACGTTACCAAATTGTTTTGATAAGCAGCTAATACAGCAAGGACAGATCCATCAATATGTGTGTCCATTTTGAATATCGACCAAATTCTGGTAGAGCTATACCAGAAAAAACGTGTCCAATTTTGGGTGCAAAGTTGGTGGTAAAATAGGCCAAGTCACCTAGTTGATCAATGTTCCATTTCCAGGTTTTTTGAAGGACTGAGGCCAAAACTTTTCCAGTGGATAGAAAGGGGATAAGGTGTAGAAGATAAAGAGAAAAGAAAGGGAGAGAAAAAGGAAAGCAAATGAAGCGAGAAAAAAATTGGAAATGAATCCGCAAAAAAAAAACGTCCAAATTTTGGCTTATGCGCATGCGTGAAATCAAAATATTGTACAATTTACAACAGAAGCTGGCTCAAAATCTAGCTAAATTGTAAGAAAACGCTTTTGTAGCAAAGTTTAGTGGCATTTGGCAACATAGCACTCAAAAAACCGCTTTAACGGTAAAAAATGCGTTTTTTTAAGGAAAAAAGTCGGACGGGAAAAGGTTAAGAGCCAGCTTAACCGAGCTGCACTATAAGGACGTTTAAATCAAATTACACGTTCGCTGTTGTCTGCTTTATAACGAAAACATTATAAGTCTAGTTCCCAAGAAAACATTTTTGTTTTTGCTTTCCCTCGGTTGGATTTCAACTCGAAAAACATGGAGATCCTCAAAAACGATAAACAATGCTAGCCTTTTCGTGAAATGAAAAACATGTTGACCGCTAACTTGAAGTGCAACCACAAGAATCAAGTGACGGTGGATATTGTATCGTTAGATTAATGGGGAAATGTGAGGAACCCAAGGTTTGGCTTTGCCAACAACGACAAATATGGGAGAAGATCGCCTGAAATGTGGAACTCGATTGTAGAGAAGGCCCGGTTACTTTCTAAGATCCTGATGTCTGACCACGAACTGGAGATGCACAACAGTGGACAGCAACAAACTTGACTTGGTTTCAACAACAATTTCACTCTTCTGCAGTAAGAAATTAAAATGAATTTTACACGCGTCTGTTGTTAACAAAATCAAACAAGTGAGGTAACAATAATTACGTCCTTTGAGTTTTTCGGGAAATTACTGTCGGCTTTTTTAAATAGAGGAAAATCTCGATGATTAACTCGAAATCCCCGTTAACTCGAACTTGTCGCTAACCGACGACACATTAATACTAATGTTTTACTCATTTCATTGATTTAAGCCCTGATCCCTCTACATCTTGTTAAATCAAATAACTTTCTGTTTTGTACAGCTTTCCCTGACGGATTGAAATTTCGAGAGTTAAAATAAGAGTAACTATAATAATATAAAGGGTCAAATGAGGCTTAGCACTATTGTAAAAATTAAAGTCTGAAATCTAAGCTTTCGTCTATCAACGGCATCATGAGAGATAAGAAAAATATTCCCCGTAGTCCTTATACAAATGTAAAGTAAGATGTGTAAGAATGCGGTAAGTATGTAAAACGTATAAAACAATAGGTACAAATATGAATAAGATACGAATAAAATGGTCTAATGAGCGAGTGTCCTTGTACAAAGGGTCCATCCAGATACATGTATGTTAAAATAGTAATATTCAAAGATTAAGAGTAAGTATATTTTATTGAAGGATTAGATGCGGATGAATCCGTTGTTTAAAGGTTAAATAGGAATTGGCTTTTTCCGAATATTCTCTTCTTACAACAAGATTTCTAATTATACGAAATGCACTTTCCCAACTATCCTCCACCCATGAAAATGCCAGACGAGAGGACGAACGAACATGCTCACATCCCGGGGGGAGGCTCCACCCCAAAGGGGTACAATCTATGGGCTTGCAGTATACGAAGGGGGACACAAATTTGTTATTTCGATATTTCAAAGGTTCGCTGAGTACACTTTAAGCTGAAAGGGATAGCAGCTACTTAAAATGGCTGCGCATTATGGCAGAAAACACAACGTAAAAACTCACGATCACAGAATCTTTGGCTCACCTTCGGGGTCTAGAAAAAGGTGCTTTTTTATCCCAAGTATTTGGAAGAGGTTCTATTTGGACAAAAATTAGTATATGAAAGCTTAAGTATTTGAAAATCGGGGTGGAGCCTCCCCACAACGAACTTTATTGGGTACCCCAGGGGAGAATTCACGCAGCCGGCTCTACCTGTTCTATCCCCCGCGAGCGCAGAGAGACACCGTTTCCTGGTCTCGGCCTTTGATAAAAATACCCCCTCCTAGATGTGATCCTCCTCCGAGTGATATCATAGACCTTACTAAAACCTTCTGTACCCACTGAAATATATTTAAGCTTAAAGGAGCTATATTGTAGGGATTTTTACGCATTTAGGTCAAACTGGGCCCAAGTCAAGCCCAAGTTTTTCTCTCGTACACTAAATGCTCATGAACACAAAAAGGAAGACATCAAGTTATTTTCTCAAAGGAGAACATGCGATTTTTCCAAAACAACTTGAGATGGAAATTGGCGCAAATGTTTCAAGTAGCAATCCATTTTCTTTGTGTTTACACGTACCCGGGTTGCATAGCATATAAGGCCGGTTAGTCAAACTCGGAGCTGACCCGGGTCAGCTCTCACTTGACTAATATACTGATCATGCAAGGCTTCAAATTGTGGAATAACGAGCACGAATAAATTTTTTATCAAGCTTTTCTACCAAAAAATCCAGAAGTTTGCTCATCTCTAAACTTTTTAAGTAATAGCGGGATGCTTGCACCTTCAATGTTCAAAGAAAGCCTCTGGTTCTTTTTAGTCTGTTTGATATATCCTTCGTACCGTTTCGCGTAAAAGTTTATGAGAGAAATTTAGCCTCACGTTTACGGCAAACGTCAACCTGCCTTTGCCGTTTTAAAATAGCACGTTTTGTAACTTTCGCGCAAACTTATTTTAAAAAGCTTACGCAACAGAAAAAAATCGGCTACTAACTTTAACATCAGTCACCGGTTGATTGCGGTTTCCGTAAGATGTTTCAGATGTTATGACTTAACCTCATAATGTGAGCGAATTGAATTGACCGCCTCTGTGAAGGTGAGAGTCAAACATCATTTCGCCTTTTCGTCCTTTATTTTCCTACTGTGTTCAGTTAAACGGTTGTTACTTTACAAAGAACATCAAATGAAACATCTCTGAGCTTAAACACAAACTGGAAATTGTCGCAGAATGATTCGAAAACTTCAACAAAAATACTTACGTGATTGACGAACGCGAAAGGAAGTCTTCTCGCGTCGAAAACGGCAAACGGCAGACGCCAAAAGTGAAAAATGACATGGTTATTTCGATTCTACCGTTCGCTTTTTCCTTACAGGTGATGCTACCTCTCTCTATTAAGATTTTCATGACATGCCGACGTCTCCGCCATATGTTATGTTTTTGTTCTCATGGCCTTTGTGTTTTTCTCAAGTCTTGCACGTTTTCCAAGTTTGTAGCTAGCACTTTTGTTGCGTTTTCGTCCTTTGCATTAGCTGTAGTTATACGTGGCATCTTTACCCAGGTAAACATGAGGTTTCCCAGGGGGAAGTGGTGTTTTCCTGTGTTACCGATTATACCTCGTCAATTGGGTAGTCTTTCATGGTGAAGGGACTGAGAACAATAAAAATTCCCCAAGCAACCCTCTGTGGATTGAAGGATCACATGCACTCGTGTTCGTTTAAAACCAGAGATCTTAACAGGAAGATACCGAAAAAGTCGTGATGACAGCGATCGGTAACATTCTGAAATAAATCTTCACTCACCGATCATCAAAACATCTTTCAGCTCGATGATAAAACCACTTTTGTCATCACAGAACTGAAGTCAATGTTTAGCAAACGATCTCCTGACAGGACCTCTGCAGTGGTGAAGGTATTCAGTTTTTTTCTTGTTGTAAACCGTGTTTTACGAGCTTGCTCTGTTCAAAGTTTAATTCCCAACAGACGGTAAGACTTTCTTTCGCTTGAACACAACTCCGTGTAGAGCTGTCAGATGTGATGTCACATTTTCGCCCGTAGCAGTGAACTGCCGGATTGGTCCACTTTTAATGCCTTTTTTCTTGCTCTGGGATGGCTCACAAACACTTAGCGAAGTTATCAATTATATGCAAGTACCGTCTCCGTAATTAAAACCGCTTTACATTGCTTGCGTTTCCATTTAATCTCAAACAGTTCTTACTGAGATAAATAAATTAACGGTTCAACAGGGACTGCTGAGTTGCACGTGTTGGCAAAGGACGAAGTTATTGTGAAACCCAACACATTCGAAGAACACACACACTTCGAAAAGTCGTGTGATAATCTACGTTGGTCTTTACTGTTAAGACCTCGGGCAGATATTCACCCCTCGCGCTTGGTTAATAAGATACATCTATTGTTGGCGTAAACAAAGCAACAGGCCCGAACACGATTCCAGCTAAGTGCTAAGGACCTGTGTTCTTCTAGTAACAGCTCTTAATGACGGCACTGCCCAAGACGTTTCTAGCTACAGGCTACTCTTATCCCTCGCATTAAAGGTGCCAAACACTATGTACACAACAAACTCACTGAACACGTCACTGCCAAGCTTCACATGTTTCAATGTTTTTCTTGTGGGGGGGGGGGGGGGGGTGTCGGGGGGTTGGGGACTGACAACATCTCAGCTTCTACGTGTCCGGCGAACTATATGACAACACAATACACGTTGATTCCATTCGCTTTGAACTCTGCCGAAGCTTCTGATGTGGCTTATCATCAATTGCTTCTAAAAAAAGTTGCGAGGCTTTGTCATTTATGGTAACCTATCGATACTAAATAGTCAACATTCGTAATGAAACGTCGTTAGTGCACCCAGTGCTATCACACATGTCTCAGGGTTGGATTATTCGAGGAGACTCAGGTATGAATTTTAGCGCGTTTTTCAAGGAAATCAATCAAAATACCCTGCCGTGCAGGAACGCGTTAATGGCCAGAAAAATCTACGAGTTCTAAATAAAGAACAGTTCATCAAAAAAGTATAAAACATAATGCTTCTATTGTGGTTAATTCCATCCATAAGCTGCCTGCTGCGATATTGATAGAAAACAAAGATAATGGATTGGAGCCGAAGACGTGCAGGTTTTTTTTTAACCAAAGTTTCACCACGAGGACTTGACATGAAGCAAAATCACAGGGTGCTTTCACTGAATCAGCAACAACAAAAAGAACAGTTTTTTTTTACAGTTAACTTATTATAATGTAGCCGTTAATGCACATCAAAGCTAATTGCTTTTTCCAAAAAGAAAACAAAGTTTCTCAGGTAAAGCGGAAATTAACACGCTCAGTTGACACAGCTTCTTAATTGTTATGTAAAAATATCCCCTCACCTTAACAAAACATCGGTTTTTTTCGCCTGCAGTTTCAGGCAGAAAACAGGAGATAAAATCGAGTGTTTTCGCAGGATGGTTTTTTTGACTACGCAGACTTAAAGCGTAACTGGCTTAAAAACACATTTAGACCTGAAACAAGCGTGCTATTTAAGTTACGAGCGAACCAGTTCTTCGCTTGTTCCTAGGTCGAATACGGAAAATAGTTTACAACGTTCCTTGGTTGTGTTACTGAGCGGTTACGGTGTTGCCTGTTGCAAGCTCTCAGTTTGTTAAAAAGGACAGAAAGGTGGCCAGCTCTCATCAGTCAAGGGAGAGGTGATATTTTGAATGGATAAATGCTAACTTCTGTACGTTCAGAAAAAAAATATTGAACTTTCTTTAATGAGGCCGCAAGAACAAAACAAATGTTGACCTTTTTTAACTTTATTATCAGGTGACGCTACCAAACAGCAACAGTAACAACGCCATAACTGAAGACAACCATTTACCTTTTTGTTTTATTTTTAGGTAAGTACCTGCTCTGGGAATTTTATGCGTAAATGACTTGTTTCTTATTGATTTTCATGGTATAGAAAATAAAATGAAATGCTGCTTTCAAAGCTATGTTATCGATACAACAACATTTTTTCTTATTTTCTCTCTCACCCTCTTAACTGGACTCTTTTCCTAAACTCTCTTAAACTCTTTTCTTCTGCGTGGCAAAGCTAGGTAAATAAAAAAAAATTAAAACGTTCAAAATCTATTATGACATACAAAAACAACGTTTAAAATTGAACTGTAAAAGGCACAAAAAGAAAGGGAAAACATGAATTCTTCAAAAAGACTCCTCTTTCTTCCTAGAAAGCGAATTGATTCTATTTCATATCAGGATTTTAAGGAATTCTTAGACCCCTCTACATTATGTGAAGATTATCGAGGGTTTTCAAAATTGATATATTTGAGAACAAATATGAATTAGATTCAGCATCTGCCTTAACTTCGATTATTTTCACTTTACTTTGGAATCATAATTGTTCAGTTGGTAATTAGATTACCAGGCAGTCCAAACTTGGGAAAGCGAAAGACAAAAGAAAATGGACACTAGTTTTTAAAATCTCAATTTAATGCTATTGCACAATTTTAACGTAAACTGACATTTAATCATACACCGAAAATGAATTTACTTTAATAAGCAACAAGACAAAAACAGTATTCTGGTCTTAAAATTTCTTTGCGCAAAGATAAAATCGGAAACGTCCGGTGTTGACTTATCATCCGCTTGTTTTATCTCAAGACAATAAAACTTCCTTTCGCGGAAGAAAACAATTGGAAAAGTCAGCCCATCTCAAACAACACACAGCTGGCCTGCTGAGAATCACGTCAGTTGTATGCACAATGAAATGCTGCAGGCCATTTTCTGTTTTTCAATAAATCATACGAAGTATTTTTAAACACTTCAAAATAAATACTTTTAAATACTAGAAGACCTAGAAAAGTCGAACTTTCTTATGTGCTAAACAAACTTTGAAAACGACTCAAGTGTAACCTCATATTGGAGAGGTTGAGTTGCATACATCTACCATGATTCCCTGCATGTATGTTCCTTGGACAGAAAGGATCAAAAAGACGCGGGGTTAAAAAAAATGATCTGACTATACAAATTAATGGGGTTAATGAGTGTAAAGAGTTTAAAGTTTGGCATTTGTAGTATACTGTGCAAAGGCACTTCAAAGCAATCCCCAATCAAAAGGGTCTGGTGAAGAGTGAAAGGTGTGGTGTGTGGGCACAAAGTCTAAAAACTAAGAATTGATCAATAATACTACTTTCAGACTCTTAGTAATTTGATAGGCCCAGCTTATCATTACGCTTTATTTGCTTTTACCTATAGGTATCTGAGGTGACGGACACTACAGAAATGCAAGTCAACGGCAGTAAAAACCTAACATATTCTAGCAACAATTTATATTCAATTAAATGTAAAGAAGATCCTCGCAGTTATTAACGCAACTTATGCAGTTGCGAAAAGAAAGCCTGAAAAAAATCAGGCTTGCCGGGATTCGAACCCTGACCTCTGCGATACCGGTGCAGCGCTCTAACCAATTGAGCTAACAAGCCAACTGGGAGCTGGTCATTAAATTGGTTCGTAATATACCCGGGAAAGATGAAGATGAAGTTATGAAGATGAAGATGAAGTTATGAATATATGAGGTCAGGGTTCGAATCCCGGCAAGCCTGATTTTTTTCAGGCTTTCTTTTCGCAACTGCATAAGTTGCGTTAATAACTGCGAGGATCTTCTTTACATTTAATTCTTCATTCCGCAGTTCAAATATATGATTTTCATATATTCATAACTTCAGTTTATATTCAGTTTACATTTTTACACCAGCAGGTTGTAAAACAAAACTTGCTTTGCTGTTAACGTCATTGACCGTAGGTTTGATGGGGCTTGTGGGTAACAACTTAATACTGTATTATGTTTCATGGAAAAAACATGTGACTATCATAGAGAGAAGCGTCTTTATGAAAAACTTTAATTTGTATATCAAGAGTTTAGCTCTCTCTGACGTTCTGTGTACTGCGGTGTCTCTTCCGCTTACTTGTATTCAGTATTATTTTGACGTTTTTCAAAACCAGTGGCGTTGTATAATAGCTCGCTATTTTAACATTTTATTTCCTATTATAACTATCCATAATCTAATTGTAATCAGCATTGAAAAGTATTTGTCTCTGAAGCGAGTGCCACGTCCCTTAAACTCTTCAACGGTTCGAAAATTGATTTTCCTTGCCTGGTTTCTTGGTTGTGTAACCACTCTGTTTCCGGCAGCCACATTTAAGGGAATTAGGTATGATCTCAATGAGACACACTTTACAGTTATTTGTAAGTACGATAACGAGAACTTGCCATTTCGACTTATGTTTCTTTCATTTACACTAGTAGAGTATGTTTTGCCCAGTATGTTTCTCGCTGTAGTTAACATTTCCTTAATAAACACAGTGTGGGTCTTAGTTAAATTTAGAGTTTCTAGTCAAGCAAATAACCCCATCAGAAGAAAGTTAAGGGTTGCCAAAATTCGAGGAACGTTTCTTCTTATTGCAGTTACATTTTCTTTCATCATTCCCTACTTCTTCTACCTGGGCTACGTGACGTATAACATGATCTTCAAACCTGTTGTCGATTTCCAAACAGATTACGTCATTCGATACGGAAGCGGGGTGATTGCATTCTCAAACAGTGCAATCAATTTTGCAATTTACGTTGTGCACATGAAAGGCTTCAGGGTATTTTTAAGAAGGCTTTTCTGCGGTGCAAACACTGTAGATTGTCAAGAAGCGTCTTCTAAGTGGATGCAAAAAGCATCTAGTCAGCAGTCAGTTGAAATGACAATTCTCCAAGGAAGAAGCGGCTATGGGTTAGAAAGCGATGTAGATAGAAAAAGCAAGAAGGAACAGGTAAACAGAACGAAGGTAACTTCGAACCTCATGGACACCAATGAGCCACAACAGAGCGTCAGTATTATAGAGGTGTCTTTACTGTTGAGGTCTCAGTGAGATTCGACTGAAACACTGGTTGTACAAAAAGTGTAGAAAATGGAGAAGCAATTAGAGAAACAGTCCTTTAGAAGAAGAATTAGCTGGGGTAAGTGCTGAACAGCTCGTTGAAGTGACGATCTTTTGTGCAAGGAAAGCGCGACAGCCGCTAGACCTAAACCCTCGAATCTCCATAGAAAACAATTTTGCCGTGCCAAAAAGTTACTTTGACTGACTTCTAGCCTTTAAAGCTTTACGCATCAGGGGCTTATAACAAACTGTATTATTAAGTCAAGATTCTGGACGCTTAACACTTTCAAGAAAAACACAAATTTCAGGTTAAAGAATCAAATGGTTTATTGATTGATTTATTGATTGATTTATTTTTTGGAATCTTTTTTATGGTCATTTCTACTTTTTTGGATATGATTTGCGAGCTTAAGGACGTTCGCGCGAAAAACTTCTACAATACAGATTTTTTTCATACTTTGGCTACAGGCAGATAATGAGTTACCTATGTCAGAAATGGAAAAAAATTGGGGGTCACCGACTTCGTTTTCGAAATAAAGCGCGTCAAAAACTACCCCAATTTTTACAAATCGGCCCTCGTAACTCGACATGGCCTCAGTGCTTGTTAGTTGAAAAATATTAAAAATGATTCGCTGTAGACCCACTTTCTTAGTCAAATTTTACTTAAGTGGGTCTGTTAAGTAAATAATTTGAACCGGTGTCATCCTTTTAGTTAAATTCAACCTCTAAGATCGAATTTAACGAACACCTTGCAGCTTCAATAATAGTAGAATTCGATGATGCGAGGGTAGAAAAGTTGAAAAAAATCAAACTTCTACAATACAGATTTTCTTTAATTTTTCACAAAACGTAGATTATCGACAAAGAAAGTGATCTATCAAAAGAAAATATGGGGTCACCGAACATTTAAGAGAGTTAAACCCGTGCATAGATATTAAAGTGCCCACTAGCGCTGTATATCCCCACATTTCTTCAACAGCGCGCGCGCTTAATGCATGACGTGGGATGACATCACGAAGTGAATTGCGTGCGCAGTAAGGATGCGCAGAAACAATTGGCGCGAACGTCCTTAAGAGCTTGCCTGTTAGTTAACCCATTGACTCCTGAAATTTTGCCAAAAAATGCCTTTTCAAGCAAATCAGGCCGTTTTTAGGGCGCTGTCTAGCCAAAAAGTATCGAAACTGTCCAAAACATTGTTTACCAGTCGATCACTAGACTGGCTTTCGTTCCTGATGCCAAATTACAGCTTTCGAAGTTCAGGCATGCACAGAAAGCAAAATTTCGAGAAAGTTTCGCTGCCCCCTCGTCTTTTACCTTTTGCTTTCTCTCCTCCCCGCTTCTTTTGCGTCGTTCTCTGGTCTGTTTGACTGAATCGCGCTCATTTGGTATGGCTTGAAATATCTCATCTTCCTGCACAAGTTAGTTGTCAAAGTTGTCTAAGACCATTAAAGCTGATGACGTCACAAGAGGTACAAGGGACGTTGTTAAACAAGGGCGGTTACGGGCGCTTCAGGGGTCAATGTGTTAATGCATCAAATTCCCAATGGGGCGGCGTGGTTAGCTCATGATGACAGTTTTGACTTTCGAGGACTGAAAATTAAGTTTCCTTGTCGCGTTTTTCGGATTTTTACCGACCAGAAATTAAAAAAACTCCCATTACAGTACATTCTTGCAATAGTCAACCGGCTAACCTTACGCTACTCTATAACTGAACCGAAATATAAGTGTACTTGATCGTATTTATCGTACTTGTATAGTAGTTTTAACATTAACAGCAATCTTTGGAATAGAAGGGTAACTTAAGATACCTTAATTTGAGATGTAAATATTATCAAAAGTAATAATAAAGTATATTATTGCTTAACTCTTTCTTTTTGTTGGTGAAAAGGTCGCGAAATTGATCCGCACTAAATATTTGTTTTTGTAAAGCTCTTAGGTATGATACTTCTGAGCCCAGGCAATTCCCCTGCCGTATTTACTGATTGCAGTGGCAACACCTTTTTTAGGCCCCTTTTCCGGGAAGTTAGGCTATTAGATTGCTGCTTCGTGTTTTTCCCTACCCATCTTCCCTTTGGCGATGTTCACCACATATTTTCAAACCACTTTTTAACACAGCAAAATTATTTCTCCCCAACCTTATTTATGTCGAGCAATGAGCGATGCATGTAATATATACAGAATAAGTGGCCGTGTTGTATCCGCATTTACAAACTCGAGCTGAGAACGGGAGTTTGTAAATGCGGTTACAACGGGGACACAAAACCTGCATAGTACTTAAGATACGAATGCCTTTAAATTTTCATGTCTGTAGACTATCTTGAGTTGAGTTAAAAAGAATGCCACAAATTTTGCCGGAAATGATTATGTGATGGTTCGAAGGTTAGATTGATAAGGGACAGCAGGAATATAGAAGGAATAAATAGGAATAACCAGGGATTTTTCTTCCGCTTCATTTTCACATAGCTTGCTTAACATCACTTACTTGAACCTTTCTGAACTGCTATTTTAGTGTTTAGTGTTTGGTAATTGGTAATGATTAGTCAATACAGTAATTAAGGACGGTGCCTCCTTTTGTTACTGCGCATACGTTCTGCGCATCTCGGGATATTCGGGTTTCTTAAGGAATTTGCCCACCAATACAACAATATTTTTGCGCGATCTATGACTATGTGGAAAAGCAGATCTTATCAAGGGCTACCAGAGCCCAAAACGAAAATTGGGGATAACCACGCATTTTTCAGAGATCATGAATTAAGCCTAAATTTGAAAAGAAAATGCCATACGTTCTTTGTATTTTAACGCTTTTTTTTTTTAGAATTATGGTTGCTTAATTATCTCTGAAAAATGCATGGTTACCCAGATTTTTCTTTTTCTATCCTAATAACCCTTGCTAAGATCTCCTTTTTCCCCATAGTAATAACCTTTGCAAAAATACATCTGTATTAGGAAGCAGCGTCCTTAAAAGAGTTGACCCATAAGGTATTGCATTGCTTCATAATGGCTTGCTAATTTAGACAGAGTAAGTCTGTGTAACAAATCGTAGACTTCCTCTTGTCCTTCTCCTACGCTAAGCCTCCTCATTATCATTGATATATTATGATACCTAATGATAACTAGTCTCAATAGTATAGTAGTCAGGGTGACGTTTGGCCAATCCAAACATCTCAGAGGCAGGGGAAGTAAAATTTTACTCCCAACTCAACCGATCGATGCAAGGAAGTTCATGATACTGAGGTGATCTCCAAAACTCGGCTGGACATTACTTTAAATACCAACAGCCGATATTTCCGTACAGATAAAACCGAACTATCGGCACCTTATTTGTAAGATACCTTATTCGTACTTACAGTAATTTCGCGTATAATTAACTTCGTGATTATTTCGTAAGGCTTTTTCGCGATTTCAAGAAGACAAAATGTAAAAAGATCATTAAATGTCGCAAAAATGAAATGAACTTTGCAGAGGTAGTGAATTGTCAACATAAGGTAAAGTCATTCGTTCGTGCAATAGTTTTTGCAGATCCTAACATCTTCCAGATCCAGGTGGGTTGCTCTGGGGAATTTTACGGTAGTAGGAAGGAAGGTAGGTACCAACTTGTTAATAACATTTATTGGTTCATTTTTTGATTATGTAAGTTGCTAATAAGGTTATTAAATTTCACAATGATTTTTTCGCGAGTCCTTAATTTCGTGATTTTTTTTTTGAACTCGCGAAAATCGCGAAAAAGCACGGAAATAAGAATGAATAAGGTAGTTTCCATATGTTTTGTTTTAATCTTTCCAACATTTAAATACGCACAAACAGGAAGACTTTTATAGTCTAACAAACCTTTTTTTTAATATCATGAATGACTTAATAATTCAGATCACTCTTCATTCCCGGCCTGAAAGGCCTACTACTTTTGACCTACACTAAGGGTGCGTTTCTTTGGGAAAATCCAAATCCGGATTCTTGTATCCAAAAACGGATTTTGTGTTTCTTTACCTAAATCCGAAAATGGATTAATCAGGGATCAGTGATCTGAAGAATCCACACTCCGAGTGGATACATTAGATCAAATCTAAATCCGGATTTTTAGGATTCATGATCCGTGCGTTTCTTTGAGGAACGGATCCGAAAATAGTACATCTGTCAAGCGGTCTTCCATGCAAATTTACTGGTCTCGCCATATTTTCTCTCGATCTTGCGTGACAAAACATTCGATCGTGAAAAAGAAATTTCAGGTGATTATTCCGTTCCTTATATTTGAAAAGTTTTCTCCAAAAGAACAGACAGAAGCACTGACACGTCAAGATAACTTCATTTGTGTACCATTTCTGTAATTCAGGGACCAGATTTTGCTAATTGTGAACGCAAATAGCGAGTTCACTTGAACTACTGCAGCTACTGTCCTTGTTTATAAATTATTTGTATTCCATTCTAGTTGAATTCTAGGGCAGTACGAGAGAAATATCGTTTTGATATATATATTGCGTGCCTCCAGCCTGTCTTGTCACGACAAAATAATCCTTTTTCGGATTTTGCGTTTCTTTGGCGTCGAAAAATCCATATGATCTGGGATCACAAATCCGTTTTCGGATTCTCCCAAAGAAACGCACCCTAAGTCCACTAAATCAACGGTGTTCTTTAAATCACAATGTAAGATAGTGAAAACACGTTGATGTATATAAAGTCTGTATGCATCCATCTTCTTCAGTACAAAAATGACTTCTTGGTGACGAAAGGTGAATATAGTCCAAGCAGTGAGCAAGAGGGCAGATCTACCAAAGAAAACAAAAACAAGTAAGCGAGTTAAGGTGTCACAACAGCCCGGGTGACCTTGGAAAAGTTGTAAACTCACTGGACAATAAATCCGCAACATTTTATTGTACGCTTGAGCGTCTGAACACATGAGTCACTTACTCCTCTATTGTCCTTCTACTGGGTGAGAAGTGAAAAAACAAACCAAGAAAATAAGGAAAATGTGATGTTTGTAACCTGTTGGTGAGAAGGAAATAAATTATGAGATACTGCACTGTTCATTTGCTGACAGTTGCCCAGAAGTCGCCAATTCAGTAACGACCGGGTCTGGTGACCGTTTTTTATCTCGTAATTGCGATAGCAACCAAACATGACTGTGAGCGGATCGGGGCATTCCTGTGGTTATTTTCGTGAGCAGTCGTGTAGATTCGGTGTTCTTCGCGTGATGTTCGGTGTTTCCAAGAGAGTAACTTTGCTGTATTTTTGAGCCTTGTCGGAGATATTTCTTTATTTTTAGGCGATGATGTATATGATACCTGAAGTGCCGTGTGGAGTTCCTGTTTTTAGAGTAATTACTCGTGTCGTGTATCAATGATTCCACACTCAGTATTTATTTCATATGTTGCGGTAAAATTTAAGAGAAATAGCATTAGATCGCAGCAAACACAAGCGATGTGTTCTTAGGACATTTCTTGTGAGGGGCATATCGTGGTTTTATTTGTGTTGATTGTAAGGCATACACGGTCGATGAGAACGGTCGATTTCCGGTGTTGACTGCATAATAATAATTTTGTATGATGGAATGTTCGATTTTGCTGATGTGACTGAAAATGGGTTCTGTTTTGGAACATTCAATTCACTTTTTGCATCTCCTGTCCATTGGGGATTGTTATTCAAGAGATACATCGAAAGGATTGTTTTAACAAGAGAAAACAGGGGACGTGAATGAAATAATTTATCCTAGTAAGCAACCACTATCAACAACCACGAGACCTCCAGTCTGTGGGACGGTTATTTTCGTTGGTTACTAGACCCAGGCTTTCCGTTTTCGTTCGGTCAAAGAAACATGAAGACTAAATATTTCGAAGTGAAACGCAAACTTTTTTTCGACCGACGTGAGAAAATTTCAAGAAATTCAATGGCCTAACAATCTCTTTGACAAGAGCAGGGACACAGATGCTAGCGAGCTCTGAAAACCACCGGTTCTAGCTCGAACCGTTTGTGGTCAAAAAATTAATTTTCCTTTCGATGGCGTAATACCCCCAATACCTGGCATTTAAAAAAAGATTGTATCAATCTATCCGGGGAAGTCCCTTATTAGTTGCTAGTTTATAGTGAAATTGATGGTTATCTGCAGTGGTAGAACCTCTAGAGTATACAGCACCTTAAGAAAAAAAAGTGTTTCAGAAAAGGATACTCGTTACAAGATCCTTCTTCTGTACGTTTTTTTGTGGTTTAGTCCATTTATCAATCTATTTCCCTATCTATCTACACCAATTTTATTTCATATGGTGTGTGAATTTCTAAAAATTAACCGTACGGAGAGTTTGAGGTTGGACCATTCAATAAATTGTAAAAGTCAAACAACCGTGAATAAAAATGGTTTTTCATCCATCCATCCATCCATCCATCCATCCATTCTAGAATTTGAGTGTTCAGTGGCTAGAAATATGTTCCTCTTACCTTTGGTGTACATTGCAGTCACATTAACTTCTCTGGGGCCTGTCAGAATGACAAATCTCTGGTCACTCGAGAAAATAACTTGGAAGGTTTTGTTGCCTTCGAAGGTGTCATCCATATCCAGGACGTCAATTTTAACGTGCTTATAGATTTCCCCCGGAGCAAATGTCAGCGGTTGCCCATTCGCAGCTTTGAAGTGTTTCGAGGGTTCGGCTGTTAAGTTCTTTGTGTCGTAACTAAAAGGGAAATAATGATTGCCAGCGGTTATGTTATTCGCGGCTGCAAATTTTAATTGTATAGATGCGTTATTCAACCTATATTACCGGGTAATAACCACTTTTAGTATTTGTCTTCATGCTCGCCCCTTTTACATTAATGCTTGTGGTTACCCGGCCTGTGTGTACAACGTTAACCAGCCCGCACAAAATTAGGCTTTTGAGACAGATATTATTTTACTGTCCTTCGCAAGTGATATTTTCGGATAGTAGGATAAACATATAGAACGAAGGTCTTTTGCGCATATAATCTGTTTTTTAACAAGTAATCTAACAGTTATATCTCAATGCCAGAATACTAGCCCTATCCTTGGGAAACCAGGAAAGGGCCATTCGTGTTACCTTTGTAAATGCTAGCTTTTGCAATAATGTAAAATGTACTGTCGTGCAAATAAAATTGTCATTTAATGTTACTCTTCGCCTTATACGTAACAACTGTAAGTTTTGTCACGCATTGCCCCGTAGTGCCCCGTAGTATGGTTTCTTAATTCGCGGTATTCACGGAGCTTACATTACATTTTCTCCTTGCAACTTACGATAGAAAAAATCTCCAGTGGACACCTATTTTTATACATACTTTATGTCAGTAGCAATACCAACATATCCCTCTCGGTGCACTGGGATGGCCGCCACACCTTCTTCTGCCTGGACTACCACTTGGGCTTTCAGAATCTCAGCTGTGACATTGTGCATCTGCATTGCTACAATATAATACCACATAGTTTAGACCCTGAAAAGTACTTTTACAAGTGTCGAAATTATCCACCTATTAACATAACCTGTGGGATGCACGAGACATACGGTTGTTTACCATTTTAAAAAAATTTGTGGATAATCCGGTTGGAAAGTAAATGGGACACAACTTTTTGGGTAGATCCAGTGGAAAATTTCCGAAAGAAACGGAACGTCTGAAAAGGTAAACCTGTTTTCTCGATCGGAATGTTCCAAACGGAAATTCGTGTTCCATTTCTTCAAACCCATCTTTGATACCAGTTTCAGGTTTTCCTGGTCATTTTTCGGTAAATGGGATTGATTTGTGCAAATGGTAAACTCGAATCCCGAACGGAATTTACCAGTCCTGAATTTTGTTTACCATTTGTTCAAACCGTGATCCCACCAGTTTGCCCATGTGAACGGTAAACAACCGTGTCTGGTGCAGTTCTAAATTATGAACCAGGCCCCAGAGTAGGGTGCAGGATTTCCACTACATGCATGTCGTTTTTTAAGGCACTTATATTTCGTAACATCAGAAGGTATATTCCTCTTATATGGCATAATGAAGGTATATTCCTCTTTACTAGGGTAGAATTTTACTGCAGCTAGGAATACAACTTACCTTTAGGTTATCTTAGAACTCATTATTAGCTAGGTAGCATTTCACTCGCGATCTTACACAGGCAGGTTTCACTTCCCCTTCCCTTTTATTTTCCCACCCAGCAGTTCTTGTTTATTTTACATTTTATTAGACAGCCCTTTGTGTTTATGTCTCTCCCTTTATTTTCATGATTTTGGTTTTAATCTGTTGTCTTGTTTGTGTTGAGTAGTTGTTTTTTGTATTGTTATCTTAGAAACTTTGTGCTCTTTACCTATCTGGAAGTTGTATATTAAGTTTATTACTTTATTACTAATAAACGCTGTATTAAATCCCAAACCCGGCTTGGCTTTTTCTTTTTTATAGTTTATAGCCCTTTTTATTGAGATAAGGTCTTTGGTTGTACACATCAAAGCCATTTTTATGTCGAAACTACTAAAATGAATTATTCATTATCCAAAATAGGTGATTTGGCATTTGGTCTCACCCAGATCGCTTGGGTAAATGATCGAGCCATCCCTCACAAAATCAAAGGCAACTGAAGCTGCTCAAATCCTGGTTAACATATAAATCAAGCATTCAACCACATCATACCTTCAATAAAACTGCTGTTGCCATGCTCTTGAATTTGTTTGTCGTTTAGTTTCATTCCAATAAACTTTAAATTGCTGATAAAGAATCCTTTTGTGTTGGATGCTGATCCTAGCTTCAGACGCGTGTTCCTATCTTGTAACCAGGAACTGGATCCCGAAAAATATAGAATACCGTGAGAACCATTCTGGTAGAGAACTATATCAGGATTATGACGGCCGTGATAACAGGTAAAAGCCATTAGAATCCAAGCATCCGTTGCTGCTAGTGTCTCTCCGTGGGCCACAATGTACCCATCAGCAACCATAGCTTCAGCGTCACCATATTTGTCGATCTCAAATGACCAGCCGTATTCGTCTCTTTCTCCGTCTTTCACACCCGAGTCCAGTACCTTGAGATCTTTATCAGCGCTGGTTTTGAGGAGAAATGATACCGTGAGGTTTTTGCCCAGGGTTGGGTCGCTGACGCACGTACCAGCAAAGTCGCCAAGGTCAATTTCTACTCCTGCTGACACAAAGAGGGCGTTGATACCATCTTCCGCTTGACCTTTCACACCATCTGGAATATTCTCACTTCTGAACGACTTGTTAGAAGCCTTTTCGAAGCCGAATGTTTGCCCAGCAATTGGGTATAAAAACCAGGTGTAGTTAGCTGCTAAACAGGGAGAATGATTCATGTTGAAATTCCCCCTTTGCTAGCGTTTGCTACTCATTAAGACTCTTGGGTGTCTATTGGACCCAAATATTTTCACTCACTGTGCTTATTGTAACCCAAGCTACGATCCCGTCAAAAAAGAAACACCAAACAATCTAATGAGTACCTAGCAGGCACTAAAGTGGGACGGAGCGGGGAAATTAACAGGCACGAGATGCGAGTGCTGAACAGAAAGAGAAAGACGCTTGCACCCCCCCCCCCCCCCACCCCCACTTCCCTTTCCTTTCGACGCACGTATTTAATAATTTGTGAAAAATTCTCTTTCAAATCGTTAAATTAAAAAGAAAAAAAAAAAGAAAAGGAACTCGACTCACCGGCAGCGCAGGCTGCTGACACAAATTTTTCAACTTAATTTTACTACTTATTTCTTTTTCCGTGACAAGATACCTATCGACATAAACATGCTGGTGTTTTTCCTAGGAAAATGTGTTCGGACCGCCGCAAAAAACTTTGTTGTGGACAGAAAAAACCAGAAGGCACTAGCTGTGCTTTATTTGGCGTCTTAACGTCTGCGAAATGCTAACTCAAGCGTTGTGCTGACCGAGTTCGCAGCAAATCCGACAACAAAGATGAAGCTCCCAAAGGTAAATTTCGTAACTTGAACTTATCGCCTTCCACCAAAAAGGCAACTGAGAATTCTTTTGAACATTTCCTTCCATTTATAGAAATATTTTTTCTCAAGTTTCAAACTTCACCGCTGCCGGTCGAACAATCGTTTTGCTACACTGGTTGCCCAAAAGCACCCCGCGATTTCCCGCCAAGAAAAGATGACATTCTCCTCCCCCGGTTGGGGTGCCTTACTCTACCCTCACTCAGAGTCTGTACGGACGGACGTACGGGGGTACGGGAATACGGACGTACGGGGGTACGGGGATACGGACGTACGGGGGTACGCACACGTCAGAGCCATATTTTCTCGCATCGATAGGTTATCAAATTTGCTTAGCAATGGTTCAGAACCTCTAT